>PVKH010045196.1:0-10529 GCA_004027955.1 Chaetophractus vellerosus | reverse complement strand
TTCCATCTGTGAGGAGTTCATTCCATAACTTGGATCATTCAAAAGTGATGCATTGCACCATATCTGCCTTTATGAAAGTGTTTATTTCATATCTGAAATGTTTTCATGTACATTTGCTCTGCTTTGACTTGCAGAAGGAGAAAGAAAGTAGTTTTACTGGAGGCAAAACAGCCACCTGTGAAAACTAATTGCGTAGGTAGGGGTTTGATGGTATCTCTGGGAGGGATCCAGCAGGAAGAAAGTAAATGTTCTTAATCTACAAGGAAATCACCTGTATGCCAAACTGACCCTCTTCATCAAAGCCCGCATTGAAACATCCCATCAAATAGGTGGCCTGCCTTAGGAGGAAGGGGTGGGGAGGGAGGGATCCCTGTGAAGGCAGGTGCAGTGCATCTTAAGGGAACTATGTAGATAAGTGAGGAATGACAAAAAACATGATAGACTCAACTGGACTGCCTCATTAAGGAATGAAATGTGATATGAGGGTGTATGGTTTCTTTCAAACAAAAGTGGGAGATGTGGCTGCTTTGCAGCTCCCTCTTTCTTCCTCTTCAACAAGTTTTCCTTTTCAGTCCTAAATTCTTCTTTTTTTCCCTCCTTCCCTTGATCCCACCAGTCTAGTATAAGCAAGTGTTCCTTGCCACTAAAAGGCCAAGATGTAATTTGGTAAAGAGGCAGGAACCAATGCAGGCTACTTTCTCTTTCTATCAGTGTAGCTCTCGGAACTGGTTGTCCATAGGTTCAGAAAGACCAAGGCCATGTACGGACTAATCAGCCTGTTGCCTCTGCCTGAACCTGGTTGAAGACAGATCTGTGCTTGGTCTTCCAGGTGGCAGGAGCTGAGCTATCGGGCAAGATTCTACATTTTGTTGGCCACTCTAAACATTAGCAATGGTCCAAGTACTAACACACCTACATGTTGCCTTAGCTCTGTCCAACAGATGGGCCTGCAAACAACAGACTTTTCTAAATGGCTGTCATTCATGGGAAATCAAAACTCCAAGAGGGGAAAATTCCTAGCATTTGAAATTCCATGAGATTTAGGGTGATTTGGGGGAAATTTAGATGATCCTTCCAGGAGTTCAATAACAATAAGCCTTTGGAGAGTGACAAAGGTGTTTTACAAATGCTACAGACCCTAAATAAGAAGGTGAGTTAAGAAATCATTTACATGACTTTAAAAAGAAGCACTTTTTTCTTTAGAAGATTTTGGTTCTTAATGCTTTTGGTGCTTGGTCAGTGCTGGGATTGGCCCTGGTTTCAAGTACACAGATGCCTAGCCCTCCCAGGGAGCTGTGGATAAGGGGACCAGGGGACTCTCTCTGAGGCTCCATTGGCCTTTGTTTTCACTGACTGGAAAGGAATTGGATCCATACCTCTGAATTCCTGGGCCTCACTCATCTCAGTGCACTTGACTCCACCATACCTGCTCTCATCACCCGGTGTCTTCTTGTGGGGTCCCTCCGGCTCGAGCAGTTCTACCCTGCAACAGTGGATGAGAGTACTCCACCCAAAGCCTCCAACCTTAAACTACTATTGGAGGCTTTTCTGCAAAAGTTAAACCAACAAGAATCCATCTGGAGGCGTAATGGAGGCCTAGATTCTCAAACTCAACCCCAATAGATTAAAATACCGGTTTTTCACCAATGCCTTTCAGTTGGAGGACCCTACCCACCCTAATACAGCACAAAGCCTGTGAGCCTGGTTTTCCATCACCTAAGCTCCATGTGCCCTCACTTGTGTGAGAAATTTCTCCTGCATCATGCATCAGATTCAGTCATAGGCTCTTGCTCAAGCTCCATCCACAGTTAACACCCAGGCATTCCATGATGCCTAGGAATTTAGAATGTTTTGACGTACAGTGGAACCTGACATTTATGAGATATTTTTTCCAGGAATGATCATGAGTTTCTCAATGTATGGTAACCCTTTGGGATATAATCTTCTCCCCAGGCATCTGTATGTGGCCAAGTACCATCACTTCCTTGGGCCTCTTTAGCTTTTTCTTTACCCCCATTACCATCACAAGCAATTGACTTTTCTTTCAGTGACCTTTTATTTTTTAAACAAAGAAACAATGTTTCACTTCATGAGTTTTATATATAACAATGGATAAAGAGAGAACACCAAATCCATTCTGAGATAGGATGTTGAATAGTTGGCAGAGTTCGCTCAATACCTAAGTGATTTTCTCCAGCCGTATATGCCTGCCACTCAAATTTGTTATTCAGAAAAACTACAAATTTGATTATAGAACTAAGGCTTGTATAATATTTCATGGACCTTAGAATATGGTTTGAAGAAACACTAGTGTACTGTATTAGCCCCCAAGTGAAGGCAGATCCTAGAAAGAAAATGTAGGGAAAAGAGCCATGAACCGTATCTTAGTCCTGGGACTCAATTTGTAGTTTTACAAGTGTGTGTGTTTGTGTGCATACACATGTATAGGTGTGTGCATGTATTTCATTTTTATAGTGTCTACATGCAACAAGATTTAAAGTGGAGTGACATCCTTACTAACATAAGTTATGAAGATGTGATGTAAAACTTAAAAAAATATTTTGGAAATGGGGGGTGTAATAGAAAAATAAACAGTTGAAATAGTGGGACTACTTCTCAAAGAAGTTTCCTAGTTTGTACTGAGCCTTCAGCATAACCCCATTTGGAAAGGTTTCTACTGTATGGTGTCCAGAGGCAAACTCAAACATACATTGCTGCAGAAAGAGAATTCACAGGGCATATAGTAGTGAGACCTCATCCATCTTTGTCCAAGAAGTAACAGATGCTGCTGAGCTAAGTTTATGCCATCTTGTTGTTCCATGGCAGAAGTGACCCTGGCTAGGAGCGCAGACCTGAAAGGCTGGGGACCGACTGCACAAGACGCTGAGCCCAGACGTGTAGGAATGCTCCCAGATCCTTGGACAACATGCTGTTCTCACCCACCAGCAAAGTTCTTTGACTGGAAGGGCTGATTTATTCAGCTTAATCCTGAAAGCATTGTTCCCTTACTAATAAGCATCCAAGGTTAAACAGCCTCTTGGTTAAATTGCATGTTGGAATAAATTGCCCTGTTAGATCAGAGTAGTTATAAAAGTAGTAGATCTGAATGAAAATTCTCAGCTATGATAAGCGGTACCTTTGCTTCCATTGAAGTCCTCTTCTAAAATGAGTCATCAAAGAGGTTCTTTTATGGGCTAACTATGTCCATAAAAGATCACTCAAGATGCTTAACAACAACAGCAACCACCACTAAAAACAAATGAAAAAAAAAGACTGTCTTTAGTAAATTGAATTATTTAATCACAACCTAGTTATAGAAGATGCTGAAATAATGCTCACAGAAATCTTCTCTTTAAAAAAAATCTAATTTTCTTTCTTTCTTTCTTTCTTTTTTTAGCTCTGTAACAGAATTCTGCCTATTTGTCTTAATAAGTTCAAAGACTGAGAAACCATGGCAGGTTCATTGGTGACCTCATCCCTGGGACTATCTTTTTACTACTGAAAGAATTTTGAGGTTTTTTTCCTTTGTTCATTCAGCACCAAACTAGGCCATGGGGCTGCTGGTTTGTATTTTGCTGGTCCTGGGGAATTCAGTCTAACATCCAGTTTGTAGGAGTGTGACCTCCAGTCTTTTACAGCCTCTTGTAGCTGAGCAGTAGCTGTAACAAGGCTTAACAAAGCACAGCAGTCACCTAGCGTTCACCATTTTCTAGGACTGTACCCAGTGATATTTGCATTTAACATTCACAAGAACTGTGCTCTTCTTCCCATTTCAGAGGTGAGGAACCTGTGTGTCACTAACTGTGTTTAACTGGGCTCTAGGTTTAACTAGCTTGCCCAAGGCCAAACAATGAGTAGGTGTCAAAGTCAGATTTAGAATCCCGTTAGTTAGTCTGGCTTTAGAGCCCTTGTGCTTAACATCAGGAAATTCTGTGTAATGTATTAAAGTGACTGGCCTTTGTTACTAGTTGGATTTTTCCTCCAGACTCTGCTGCTTCAAGGCCACATAAAGGCCGCCGGATTCACCTCTACTCAGTCCTGATGTGGCAGAACAGAATCTAGTCAGAACGGGTGTAGTGGCAAAGCCAGGTCAAACTAAGCCACTCCAGCTTAGCTCCAGGTTTCAGGAAGGGGTCTGGAAGTCAATGGCCTGAGCATCCCCGCTATGTCTTAAGGTTTTGAGGAGGATCTGGAACTGGTATGACTACTGGCCAGGTTTAGGTTTAATCCTTGTTTCAATAGAGCTGTACCTCTATTAATTATATTTAAAACTTACTCAGCTTCTCTCACCCTCTCATGCAATTGGTCTTGCCACCTTGGTTCCAATTTTATGAGCTCATGGTGCTTAAGTAGCCATGAGTCTCATGATTCTGTAACTGTGACTGGCAAACAGGCTAGTGTTTCTAAAATATTTTAATGGAATGGCATATTCTCTTCTGTGAGGTAGTGGATTGGAGGCAAAAATACAATTATAAATATTTCACCCCCTTCCTTTTTTTTTCTTAGGCACTGTGTATCTTTCTACTACTCTTGCTCTTCTTCCTGAGTTTTCTCCCATCTCATTCTTATCATATATTTTCTTCTTTATTTGTAGCAGTGTTATTGATAGTGTGAATTAAAAAGAAGATTTTGTTTTAAGGAGGGGAATTTGTCTAGAGAAAAATGTTGGGAAATGTATTTATTTCTAACTAGGCAGAATGGCTATATGGTTAATAATTTTTTTCTTAGCCACATCCTACCCCGCCCCCCCCCCAACTCTCATCTCCTGTAACTGCATTTTGGGATAGGATAAAAGTTTAAAACCGAGAAAGTTAGGTAAAAAAATGCAGTAAAACCTCACTTTCCTCAAATTCAACCTCCCTGGAGGTTGTTGGGTACTTTTGGTTATTTTACATGTGAGTATTATTAGCTGGAAAGACAACTAACAATAATTAGAGTTTTGGGTGGCAATAATGAATGTTTGGGCAAGGCAGAAGCTGCATGGAAGGTTTGATTTTATCTTTACAAAAGCCCTGTGGGGGGCTTAATTTTATTAGCTTAATTTTACACATGAAGGAGAAGTAACTGGACTTTGCCAGACCTCTCAACTAAGTGGTGAATTTAAACTAGGTGCTTTGACCCCAGAATTTGCTTGCTTCCCTATCTCTATGTTAGCATAAACAGAAAGGGAAAAATAGAAGGTCCATGGAAGCTGGAGTAAACTTGACCAGGATAGAGTTGAACTAAAGGTTCTGGGAAGGCAGTCAGCCCATTATTTGATGATTTCTCATACACAAGATGCTCACAGTTAATGAAGTGCTCTATAAAACCTACCAAGACCTATCAGTAAACTAGATTAATTAAGGATAATGTATATAGAACGTGTGAACATCTTAAACCTATCCATACTCTGTTTCATCAATAATAGTGAATCAGAATTTTTTATCTTTTCCTTGGATGTTCGGAGTGTTAGTTGGACACCACCTGTAAAGCATTTTATATAAATGGAAGCATGTACAATTTGTCCACATTACTTATATTAGGTCTGATTCTCACCAGCTCATACATGGTGACCAGCATGCCCTGAACTTTTATATCACACTTTGTTAGCACGAACTCGATCATCCCCCAAGTCATTGGCGCACACTTGTTTAAGGGAATGGTAAAACAAAATCAATTTGTCTTAAAATTGAGATTTAGTCCTCGCATGTGGTCTTACAGTAAAGATATACATACCACTAATGTGCTAAGGCAAAATGTTCACCATCTTCAACGAGATTCTAAAGCTGTAGCATAAAAAGTGCCCAAGTGTTGACTCCTTATGCTTCAACCAAGTTGATTTCATTTTGAAATTTGGAAGCAAGGTTGGGACTTTAATAAACTAATGCTTTGAGGCTTGTAGCTTAAATGTTTTTTACCTGAAGGAGCTCACTAAATGGGCAAAAGATCATTGTTATTGCTTAATCCTCCAGCCATTGCTTAACACACACACACACACACACACACACACACACACACACACAGAATCCCAACAAAACAGCAAAATCCCACAAACAAACAAATCAAAACAAAACCTCAACCAAGTGAAGAGATTAATGGTTCTGTTTTTGGTCAACTATTAATAAGCATGTGATAATTGCATTATTTATATAAAAACCTGTATGTTATTCTAAATATTGATATTACAATGGATGAGATTTTGGATCAATGGAAGGTCTTTGAGCTGTTATTAGAAAACGAATGCACTGGAGTAGTGTTAAATAAATTAGCCCATCCGTTCACTTCGAAAGCAGCAAATGATTATTGAGTGCATGTCCTGAAGATGCACGTCTCCATGCTTGTGTACTTAAACCTGGTGGAGGGGATAAGACCAGTAAGGAATGCAAGGCCAGGCTGGATCTGTCTCTGCTGAGATGCAGTGGATGGGCTCACATCTGGCTGTGAGGGAGGACGAATCGCCTTATGGAGAAATGGTGTTTTCAATGGACCTTGAGATGACTTTATCAAATGCAGGAAGTGGGGATTGGGTGAGGGTGGGAGGGAGCATTTAGGCCAGGAGAACAGCATGAGCAAAAGTTAAGGGCCAGGAAAAGACATGAAACCTTAAATCCTGGAAACCCCAAGTTGTCCAGTATGGCTAGAACACAGAGCACACAAGTGGGAGGCAGCACGGGCAGCAGGAGGCCAGTTGGGAAAAGTTGATTGTGGTTAGCTCATGGGGAGCCTCCAGTGTCAGCTTCAGAGAGTTGTATTGACTATTAATTCCTCAAAGATTCTTAGTGGCAGCTCCCAGGATATTAATTGTTCTATGAAAAGAATTCCATACAATTTGACTTAAAATATTTTATTTGTGCATTACTTTTTCACTATCCAAAACATCAAGATCGCCCCTGTTTTTTTTCCCTCTTCTGGGACTTTTTGGTCTGTGCTGTCCTAGTCAGAAAAAAACCACATGCCTACAGGTTGAGCTATCTTTACACATTTCCATCTCTCCTTGAAACAGTCATCTTGAGAGCTGTCAAATTATCCAGCTATCATCTAATTGGTTGCAAATGCTTAGCTCCTGTGCACCAAAGGACTTGTATCTAGCAAGCTTCTTTCTTCCAAACACTTGTTAGTTCATTAGAAATGTTGCATTAGAGGTATGATATGATGCATCTGAGAAAGGGAAAAAAGACTGGGACAAAAGACAAGTTGAATAGTCAAAGATGAGCTATAACCACTAGGAGAAGCTAACTATAGCACCTGATTTTGATTGAATAACTGGTGATAACATTGGCTATGAAGTTGCTGCAAATTTGCTTAAACTTTTTTCATGGATAGTATGAATGAAAATTATGAAGCATTGGTGTAATAATGTGGTTTTTCTTTGGTCTTTTTCCCTCCCTCCCTCCCTCCCTCCCTTCCTCCTTTCCTTCCTTCCTTCTTCCATCACAATCTTTCTTACTTCACAATTTCCTTGACAGATTTACTTTTGCTTTAAAAGGTTTACCTGAATTTAATACTGGTAGGTGATTGTCACAGTTACAGTCTTTTATTGCAAGGTGTTGGAGAGGCCGTTTTCCCCCAACAAAGCTGTGGCAGAGGGGGACATGCAAAGCTACACCAGTAAACTTTAACACATCTTGTTCTTACAATCTTTTTCTCAGATCACTTTGCTTAGAAGTTTCTCAAGGTAATATTTAGTAAGGATGTATTCCATAGTAAATATCAGAGAATTAATTCACTCATTCATTCATCAAACATGTACTGTCTTTTATGCTAATAGTACCATTACTGGAATTATTACATTTCTTTAATTTTCTTTTGCATATTATAACTGAAGCAGTTTCTATTTTCTTTAAAAAATGTAAATGTCTAAAATTCATGATTATTCTTACATTTCTGCATATTCTTTCACAGCAATTAAAACTTTACTACTATGTTTACTGACAGAAGAAGAAAAGATGAAAATCTATAAATATAACAATAAAATAGAAAATAATCTAGAATATTTTTTAATTTAAAAATATATTTTAAAGATTTAATCTCTTTAAAAATGAATTCATTATAAATAGGTGTCAAAGTGCCCAAAGAAACTAATAATAAAGAGGAAGTTTAGAAATACTTCAGGATACTCAAAGCATTGGAAAATAAAGGAAGAAAGGCTAAAAAGTGGATCATGTTTTTAATTCTCTGCATTTTACTTTGGGGAGCAAAATAATTCCTCCCAAAGAGAGATAAATGTCACCACAGCTTTAAAAACAGCTACTTCTGGAATGCCTGTACCCTTGCAGAGCCTGTAGCAACTGGAAAAACTCCAGGTAGATGTAAAAAGCAATTTGTGCCTTACTGCCATGGAAAGGATGTGATGTGCATGTGGATAAAAGCCCACAGAATTTGTGTGGCTTTCCTGTTATACCTCAAATAACGTGATATAAGTTAGAGTCACTGCCCATTTTGTGTTGCTTTTCAACCCAGATGGTTATTTATTTATTAAGCTGGACCTGTTTGCTTTGGTCTTTAAGTGTATCAAGTCCAGTGATCCTGTGTAATTTTTAGTCATTGGAGTGGACTGTGGTGCAGGACTCCTGTGCAGGATTTGGGTCTCTCTAACTGACTGACTGGGTGAGCTGACTTCCTGCACCAGGCCCAGGAGACCCTGGCCACAGTGAGCAGGCGAGCAGCACCTCAGTGTGTATGTGACCTCCAACAGTAAAGTGCCGCCCGGCTCTCTGATACCATTCTCAGTAACCTGAATGACTGGTTATTCTGGTCAGGAGAAAATAGCACTGACATCATGTGATTCTGGCAAAGTAAACCACATTGGAACTTGGCCTTTGAATACCCAAGGGGCTGGCAGCAATCTCAGGGGTTGGCTGGGAGCCCCATTGAGTTCACTAGTAATCAGTTGACTGCTGAGCTGGACAAGCTGCCCCAGTTTTTCTGACAAGCTCTGTCTAAAAGAATGATGGGCAGTCTGCCATTAGGGTTTTTTAGCAGAGTTGCTAAAGTTTAACTCTTTAGCTACTGTATATATATCGTGTCCTCCATTACTTGTCAATGTACAAATTAGATAAAACCTTGGAGGGAAGTTTCTAGTTCCTCATTCACTTATTGAGTGCAGAATTCCACTCCTGCACAACAAACCACCCAAAGGCAAGGAAAAAGACTGTATAATCCTTTGTATGTATGTTTTAAAGGAATGACAGAAGATGGGATTTCCTTGAAGTTTCTCATTTTTTTAAAAACAAAATGTTACAATCTTTAATTATGTAAAATGTAGGATGGCGCATCCTAATTATCCCTTGGGAATAGATATGGTGTAAGAGAAGCCTTTGAAAAACTATGGGCATTTAATATTTATTTATCATGACAGATGTACCCAGTCATATGCTTTGCAATGAAACTTCTGATAATTCACAGTATTGTAGAAGAAGGTATTTGAAGTCAAGGAAATGTGTCATAAGTACAGAGAAAACAATGCTCTTGGATAAGCCTGACATCTCAGTGGGCTTACCTGGTTATGTTTTACTAGAAAAGGTGATACCTTAGTTGCTTCTAATCTTTCTCCTACATAGTTCAAATAAAATATAGCTGATAGAGAGAAACAAGTTGATCAGAAAATTTCTATATGCTGTATTCCCAGGGATGAATTTGGCCTATCTGATTGTACTTGACACTGGAAGTTTTCCTAAAGCATACTTTTTCTATAGATAGCTATGACAGTACGAGTTGGACATCAAATTCAATGATAGTGCTTTAACACTTCTTTTTCCAATCAGCATGACGGAGTGATCGAGGAGGAGAGTAGTGCCAATGATGAATGGTACAAGTTGGTACACATTCAGCATTTTAATGACAAATGCAAAAGTTCTGGACATCTTTCTTCCTGCTGAGCTCAGATTTTAATTCTGACTCTTCTGTGATCTTTCCTTCCAAAAAGCTATATTTGAGGAATGGTAACATTCCTCTATCATGTTTAAGACATTAGCATCCTGGGCCATTATTGCCCACCAGAGAACCTATTATAAAGGAAACAAGAAGAGAACTCAAACTCAGCTATTTTTAAATGGGTCGTTCTTGCTCCCCCACCTCTTGTCTCCCTTCCTCCTGCACAGTAATGCTTGACAGGTCATAGCCTCAAAAGGTACTCCTCTCCATGGCAGAGCAAAAAATACAGAATGAGCTGCCTTTCAGAAGCACAGTTAAAGGAAAATTTTAGTGAATTTTTGATTTGGTTTGTCATCCTAAGACTTACCAAAGAGAAAATGGAATAGATGTAGGGATTTGGAATACAGGTTAAGAAATAGGTGAAACTTTTTAGCATGTCTGTCTCCTCTTCTCCCTTCCTATTTTTACTTTCCTTTTTTTTGTTATAGTACTTATTGAACAAATACTATTGCTAGACACTGTACAATGATGTGCAAAAGCTATGATAGTCCTGCACTCAGGGAGTTTATAGTTTAGTGGGAGACAAAGACATTAAATGATCACAAAAATAAGTGCAAAGTGAATTGTGGTAAATGGTTTGATGGTAAGGCACATGATGTTATGAGAACTTTATAGGG
>PVKH010045195.1:0-10526 GCA_004027955.1 Chaetophractus vellerosus | reverse complement strand
CTTGCAATAACAGCAATTTCTAAGATGACATCATTTCACGTACATAGTCAATGGGGACACTAGCCAGTGCCAAGAGAGGAAGGGAATAAGAAAGGTGAGCAGTTCATGGAGTGAGTGGCTGACATTATAAATGATCTCAAATCATGGAAGACCAAGAAATACAGGAATTAGGAGAAAGTTGGTTTGGTGAGAGACATAGAGGCAGAACTTTAAGTGGTAAAGATGGGGACTTTCTTTAAAGCATTTTCTGACTCTGTGCCGACTTCAGTCAAGGGCCCCTCACCTCAGTACCCAGTCCTCCTCCTGCTTGCCCTAAGAGTTGAAAATGCTAGATGCATTCCCATTCCCATATAACTGTTATCTTCAAAATAATTCATAATGAAAGATAATTTGTTTTTCATTTATATCTTTAATGGGTTTTCTTTTCATCCTTTAAAACTGAGTGAAGAGAAAATATTTTGATTAAGAATGATATGAAATATCTCAAAGATAGAAGCAGGTAAATAGAGAAATATAATGTAAATATAAATATTCTTATATAAATATAAGAATACTGTTTTTGGAAATTATTAAACACTATTTCTTTCTGAGGGACACACACACGCACACTTTTTTAAAAAATGGAGGCTACAGATGGGAATCTGTAAGTGACGGCCCTCTTTGACTGCATGAAGACATCACCTGGTGATGTCATAAGACACCTGAGCAGCCAAGGCTCCTCTCTAGGCTCTAATGCCTCTGAGAATGATTTCACTGTGATTGTCTTTTTCTTATAATATAATACAGAATATCTTAAAATGTAAGGGTTAGATTAACAAATCAGTAAGTGATTAAATAAAAGGTTTTCAAGCCTGAATGAATGGCAGGACATGACCTCACTTTTGCGGTCATATTAAAATATTTACTCTTTCTTATTGTTTCTGTGTTCTCTCTCTTTTCTTCTCTTTCCTGTCCTTGTCTCACCCTACCACATATTTAACTATAATATGGAGGGGACACATGAGTTCACATTTCACATCTGTGTACTTGTGCAAACATTGGTTTATATTTTCTGTTTTATTTATAAGGGATTAAAGTGTCAAAAATAATAAACATTGTATAGCATTTCAAGCTACAGAAAGGGGTTTAGTATACATTACTTACCTTTACTTTAGTCACCTTACAGAAATTGAGACTAAAATAATAATTACAGGTTTATAAAAGTCAGGTGAGTTTTTTTACTGGGATGGGGATAGAAAGTCAAATAGACCTGTTGATTTTTTGTATAACTCTCTACTGCTTATTATATTAAAGACATAGCATTGGGTCAATTTGAGGCATAGCAACTTTTTAACAAATTAATTTTATTGGTATGTATTAATAAAGCATAAATCCATCCAAAGTGTTCAATCAATGGAATTTAGTATAATCATTTAGTTGTGCATTCATCACTTCAATCATTATTAAGCATTTTCATTATTCCAATATTAATAATAATAATAAACAAAAACAGGCAAACAAAAGCTCATCACCTCTCAATGTCTCTATACTTCCCCTGCCATACATAGCTGCTATTCTGTTTCCATCTTTCTAGTTTATTTGTACTTATATTTCATAATAACAGTCGTATATATGTAATATTACCCATATTCATATTTCATATGAGTTTTCATTATTTTATACAGTCCCGTGTTATATTTTTTAGTTTTCTTTCTAATAATATACATGTCCTTAGACTTTCCCTTTCAACCATTGTCATACTCATATAATAGCTTTGCTAGTCACAAACACTATGATGTGCTTACCATTTCTATTCATTTCCAAAGATTTATAAACAACCTTTTTACCAATTCTGCACAGATTAACTATCAGCTTTTCATTCTCTACCCTCATTCTATTTTCTGGTGTCCTATATTCTAACTGTTAACTCCATGAGTTTACACAATATATTCAGTTCATAAGAACACAATCATACAGTATTTGTCCTTTTGTGTGTGGCTTGCTTCACTCAACATAATGTTCTCCAAGTTCATCCATGTTGTCATATGCTTCACAACTTCACTGCTTCTTACAGATGCATAATATTCCGCCACGTGTATACAAAACAGTTTTTTATCCATTCGTCAGTTGATGGACACCATGTTTGTTTCCATCATTGGCAACCGTGAATAACACTGCTATGAACATTGGTGTGCAGATGTCTGTTCGTGTCACTGCTCTCAGTTATTCTGGGTATATAGTAGTGGTATTGCTGGGTCACATGGCAAGTCTATATTCCTTAGCAACTGCCAAACAGTCCTCCACAGTGTCTGTACCATTCTACATTCCCACCAACAGTGAATAAGCATTCCTATCTCTCCATACCCTCTCCAACACTAGTAGTTTTCTGACTTTTTAATAGTGGCCATTCTAATAGGTATGAAATGATACCTCTTTGTAGTTTTGATTTGCATTTCCCTAATTGCTAGTGATGTTGAACATTTTTTCATGTGTTTTTTGCCATTTGTATTTCTTTTTTAGACAATTGTTTACTCAAATCTTCTGCCCATTTTTTAATCAGGTAGTTTGTCTTTTAATTGTTGAGTTGTGACATCTCTTTATATATCATGGATATTAAACCCTTATTGGATATGTGATTTCAAAATATTTTCTCCCATTGAATCAGCTGCATTTTCACCCTTTTGACAAAGTCTTTAGAGATGAAAACGTGTTTAATTTTGATTAATCTATTTTTTCTTTTGTTGCTTGTGCTTTGGGTGTTAGGTTAAAGAAACTACTACTTACACAGGATCTTGAAGATATTTTCCTACATTTCCTTCTAGGAATTTTATGGTTGTCTCTTATGTTTAGATCCTTGATCCATTTTGAATTAATTTTTGTATGAAGTATGAGACAGGGGTCTTCTCCCAGCACTATCTCTTGACTAGACTGTTCTGGCCCAGCTAGGAGAGCTTGACAGCCTTGTCAAAAATCACTTACCATTGATGTGAGGGTCTATTTCTGAGTTCTTGATTAGGTTTCATTGGTCAATCTGTCTGTCTTTATGCTAGTACCTTGCTTTTTACCACTGTCCTAAGTAATATGCTTTAAAGTCAGGAAGTGAGAGTTCTCCAACTTAGTTCTTCTTTTTTAAAGCATTTTTGGCTATACATGGCCCTTAACCCTTCCAAATAAATTTGATAATTGATTTTTCTATTTATGCAAAAAAAGGCTGTTGGGGTTTTTATTGGGATTGTGTTGAATATGTAGAATTGACATGAATATGGGTAGAATTGACATGTTAATGATATTTAGTCTTCCAGTCCATGAACACGGAACACCTTTTTAAGTCTTCTTTGGTTTCTTTTAGCAAGGTTTTGTAGTTTTCTGAATACACAGGTCCCTTATGTCCTTGATTAAGTTTATTCCTAACTATTTGATTCTTTTAGTTGCTATTATGAATGGATTTATTTTTCTGATTTCCTCCTCAGATTGCTCATCAATAGTGTATAGAAACACTATTGATTTTTGCTTATTAATCTTGTATCCCGTCACTTTGCTGAACTCATCTATTAGTTCTAGTAGATTTTTTGTAGATTTTTCAGGATTTTCTAGATATAGGATCATGTCATCAGAGAATAATGAAAAATTTACTTCTTTCTTTTCTGTTGGGTGCCTTTTATTTCTTTATCTAACCTAGTTGCTCTAGCTAGAACTTTATCACAATATTGAATAACAGTGGTGAGAGTGGGCATCTTTGTCTTATTCCTGATCTCAGCACAAAAGTTTTCAATCTTTCACCATTGAGTACAATGCTAGTTGTAGGTTTTTCATATATGCAAGTTACCATAGTGAGAAAGCGTCCTTCTATTCCCATATTTTGGAGTGTTTTTTTATCAAGAAAGGGTGCTTATTTTGTGTAATGCTTTTTCTGTATCACTGAGAGGATGATGTGATATTTCTTCTTCAATTTATTAATGTGGCTTATTACACTAATTGATTTTCTTGTGTTGAACCACCCTTGCATGCCTGTGATAAAATCCACTTGATCGTGGTTTATAATTCTTTTAATGTGGTTTTGGATTCAGTTAGCAAGTACTTGGTTGAGGAATTTTGCATCTATATTCATTGGAGATATTGGTTTGTAATTTTCTTTTTTCACAATATCTTTATCCAGGTTTGATATTAGGGTGTTGCTGGTGTCATAGAATGAGGTCAGAAGTGTCCTTTCCTGTTCAATGTTTTGGAAGTGCTTGAGCAAGATTGATATTAGATCATCTTTGAATGATTGGTAAAATTCACCTATGAAGCCATCTGGTCCTGGGCTTTTCATCTTTAGGAAGTTTTTGATAACTCTTTCAATATCTTCACTTGTGATTGGTTCGTTGAGGTCTTCTATTTCTTCTAGGGTCAGCGTTGGTTGTTCATGTGTTTCTAGGAATTTGTCCATCTCATCTACATTGTCTAGTTTTTTTGCATACAGTTGTTCATAGTATTGTCTTATAATCACTCTTATTTCTGTGGGGTCAGTAGTAATGTACCGTGTGTCATTTCTAATTTTATTTATTTGCATCTTTTCTCTTTTTTTCTTTGTCAGTCTTGCTAAGTGTTTGTCAATTTTGTTGATCTCAAAAACCATCTGTTGGTTTTGTTGATTGTCTTTACTGCTTTTTTGTTCTCAGGTTCATTTATTTCTTCTCTGATCTTTGCTATTTCTTTCCTTTGGCTGAAGTATAGCAATTTGACACCTAGAATACCTGAGATTCTTTTAAGCTGTGGACAAACCTCTCAGACCCCAGTCAGCCCTTCAGTCACTGCAGGTCTATTTGCCTTGGGGTCTCATCAAAACTGATGCTTTCATAGGCAGCTCTTGCAAGGACCTTGGGGAAAACCCTGCCCTTTGCATAGTGTAGCTCTTTCATGGAGTTGGTACCTGTTTAGTAGATACAGGATTTAAAAGGATGGCCAGGCTCACAACTCTTCCCCAACCCCTACCCAAGACTATGGAGAAAATGATTGATGTATCTATAGGAATTTTATTTTAATATGACCGTTCAATATGAGGTATTTGTATGACTTAAGAACACTGGTATGTCTGGTTTCACAAAAGTAAGTCCAGGAACCAGCTGTAGCTCAATTGGTAGGGCTCTGGTTTACCACATGGGAGGCCCCGGGTTCGGTTCCCAGGGCCTCCTCGAGAAGGCAAGCCACCGCGGAGCAGGCAAGCCGCCACGTGGTGAGCTGACTCGGCGGGATGCCGCAGCAGGGGGAGACAAGCAGACACAGAAGAATGCAAAGCAAATGAACACAGAACAAGCAGCAAGGGGGGGATATATAAATAAATAAAAATAAATCTTGGGGAAAAAAAAGTAAGTTAACCTGATTTTTTATATTTCAGATGATACAATAAACCATAGGCTATACCTAATAGTACAATTATAAAAATATTCTTTCAACAATTGTATCAAATGTACCTTAATAATGCAAGGTATTAATAATACGGTGTGTGTGTGTGTGTTTGGAAAGTTTTCTACATAATTTTTTTGTGAACCTACAACTTCTTTAATAAAAAAAAATTTAAAGAAAGAGAATTTTGTATAAATGTTTGTTCTCTGGGATTGCATTACTATAAAGGTTATGTCCTGGGGACATGAAGTAGAGGAGAGGCTCCCATTACAAAATGTAGGATATATGGATCCCTCCACTCCCTCCTTCCAACCCTGTGCAGTTCCCAGGTGACAGATACTTCTTTAAGAAGCAGGAATTCATGACTTCTCCGACTTGTTCCCTGCTGAAGCCTCAGCTTCTAGCATAGAGTATTCTGAGCTTACTTTAATTTCCTTACCCAATAAATGGAATTACTGCTATTTGTCCTGCATGAATACAATGAGAGAATGTGTATGAAAGTAATAAACCATGATCTGTTATAAACACAAGATATGGTATGCATATACCTAAATTTAATATTGATAACAACATATAATGCATAGCTTAATAAGAAGGTAAGTATTAAAAATATTTTCTGATTCTATACTGACTTCGACCCAGGACCTCCTGTACTCATTCCTCCAATAGACTGCCTTGAAGTGAAGTTCTAGATGCATCACTGTTCACACAGTTATAACTGTCATTCTTATCTTCAGAATGTGAGGCTGAATTACATTGCGTAAAGCTCACAGTTTTGACCAAACAAATTCCACTCCCAAAAGCCTCTGTGGAACACAATATTTTATCTTTTAAAATTTTTTTTAAAGCTCTACTTTTAAGGGTGTTTTTCCCGAACTGCAAAGCAATGCATATGTGTACCATTAGTAGCAAAGACATTGTAAAAATAATCATTAATATACAGATATAAAACTTTACAGAAATAACACAGAACTTACACATGATTTCAACATTGTCTTAAAAGAATCTTCATAAAAATGGCTTAATTTTAAGAACTACAATTGTAAGTTTGGCTTAGCTCGCTGGATTTACATTTGTCATTCGGGTTAGCAGAACACATGTGACTGGGAAATAAAAGAAGGCTGGCTTACTCAAGCTCAGGTTAAACTCAGCTTTCCTTGAAATTTTTGAAAATGGCAATCATTTGATGTAATGGTATTGAAATATTTGCAACCTAATGCTTTTTGACAATTCCTGTTGTATGTTTTTTTACAATATAATTTTACTTTTTTTATTGTTAACACTGAGTCATGCAACTATTTACATTTCCTCCAATTCAATCTGTCATATTTAGACATGTAAATGATGTTTAAGATTTTCAGTCCCTGGAATAAGCTCATGAGCTTCTTTGCAAAAAAAAAAAAAACTTCATTAAAGAATAGGAAAAGACACATTCATGTTGTATTCTAAGAAGATTGAAATACCAAGAGATATGAAAAGTAATCACCCGTTGAAAATTGGTGAGTGGTTGAAAACACGCTGATGATGTGAGATGTTATTTAAAGCACAGTTCGTGCTTAGAGTTTTCTGAATCTCTGGAAGTGGATCAGGTTGTTTTGAATATAAAGCAGCTGTCATGTGTCTGCCTGCCATGGTTGGTGGCTGCCCTGAGACCTCACAGCAAGGCAGGAGGGCCTATTTTCAAACTCCCAGCCCATGGATTTTCCTTTTACCCTCCCAGGGTCAGTAACCAAAGGGTAACATATCTGTTGAAAAAAGATAACAGGTCATATATATTCATTTCAGGTACACCTGGGAAGGGTGAGCACAAGCAGGTAGCAGAGTCAACTTGAACTATATGGCTAGTATGCACACACACACACACACACACAGCAAAGGCATAAGGAACAACCAGCATAGAATAGTACTGGGTGGGGAAATTACCTTGCTGGCTAATTTTAAAGATGGGGAAAAAGTATTCCTTGTCAACTTTCTTGCTTAGTGTTTTCAAGTTCCCTAATTTTCATCTTTCTTGTATATGAGATCCCAATTTTGAATTTAAGCAGTTGGCTACTAGAATGCAAATCTTCAGCTCATTAACTTATGACTATCTGTGCCCAACAGAAACTACTTTCCTAGGGACAAAGTGTCCACAACAGAGAGGTGGTCTTAAGGTAAAAAGGAATCAGGAAAGTAACCTGGACCCAGTAACAGGCCAATGTGGAGTGCGTGAGCATATGCAAGTGTGTGTATGTGTGTGTGTGTGTACATGTGCATGCATGTCTGTGTAGACCAAGAAGAAAGCAGTATTTGTCTCTACAACACCCCATGTAGTCAGATCTGAGTCTTGAGGAAGTGGTGCAGTGATTAAACAGTTAAAGGACAGTTTCTATTACATCCTCTCTAAGGCACTTGGAACATTTTTAGCAATGTTTTGTACCCATGTTCTGAAGTTTAACACCAAAACTGGAGGATATATCTTCTTTGTCTCTAAGTGGAACATAGAGTGGATTTAGCCTATTGAAAAATCTACATTCTCAGGCTGATTGGCTACAAAATGGCTTCCCAATACCAATAGCAGCCACAGCATCTGGCACAAATAGCATCTAGCAAGGAGTATAAGCTTCTACCCCAGATATCACAAAGGGAACTAAAGCAAGAGAGGACTGATGAGATGGCACAGGCTACATGGCCTCTGGCAGGGCTTGTTCAGTAGCCATGTGAGGTTCTTTATGGGAACTCCAAGGAGGACCCGGATAATGCTTTGAGGTGGGTGGAAATCACGTGGAAATCACATTGAAATGGATGGGAGCACTCACAGAGCCCAGGTTTATTTCTGTTAGTGTCATAGCTTCATAATCTCCAGGTTTGGGGTCCCAAGGAAGCATGGAATATACCCATCTCATTGTAATGAAGCAAACTAGATTCTCTTTGGAATCAAAGAGACTCTCCTTTGGTAAATGAGTCACTTGGGTGAATTGCTTTCACCCTATTAAGCGATTAGTGGAAGTTTTTTGTAAACAAGGAAAGTCATTGCCCTGTATATTTCTTTCCCTACCCCACAATACTTACCCTGTTCTTTCCCATCAACTTCTGTTCTGGGAGTATATCTAAAGTCCTGTGCAAATTGATCGTACACACCCTTTATCCGTATTTGAAACTAATGTTTCTAACAAGCACTACCCCAATTTGTCTTTCAATAAAAGTTTTATTTCATTAAACATTGCTCAAAACATAACTCTGATGACCTTTACTTTCTAGTAAAATATTCTCAATTCATTGGAATGTACTTTGAGTCTTTTTTTTTAATAAAAGGCATATGTTTTCTTTTTTGTCTATATTTTAGAGCATTTCTGAAGCTTTCCCCCTACCCCCACCCCCTCCAAGAACTCAGGAAATGTAATTTAATTAAGCAATAGCCTAATTAATTTTATCATATCCTATTTGGAGAAAGACTGTAAACAGCTATCCTGTTTATTGGTTTTACAAAAATTTTATCTCATTTTCTTCTCTCAACAACCCTGACACGTAGGTATTATCATCTCCATTTTACAGATGAGGAAACAGAGGCTCTGAAAGTTTATGCAACTCTTCTAAGTTTAATTTATCTAATAAGTGACAGATCCCAAATTTTGATTCAAGTCTGTCTGATTTCAAAGAACACGGATTACCAAATGCTGTCTATATCAGAATTCTTTGAACAAGAAGATTTCCGGGTCACCCCATTCTAATTCAGTTGATCCTAGGGTAGAGGGGGCATGTGGGATTAAGGAATTTGTGTCATTCAATGTTCTATAAGACAGTCTGCTCTCATCAAGGTTGGGTACCACTGACCCATAAAGCAGAAGAAAAGCCAGGCCTATTCAGCGCTATTCAGGTGTGCAGTGACTTGTCCAGTTAGCCAGAGGTCTAGCCTTCCAATAGATGTGACCAATTGTGAATGTGTAAAACAATGATACCCTGACATCATTAATCATTCTTAGCATATAATGAATTCCCCTTGTCCTGGTTCTAAGCTCATCAAACCTTATGAAAACATTGCTTCCCATATAGCATGTCTACCAGGAAAGACTATATTGATCCATACATTTCCGCCTGTTCATTGGGTTTTTAATACAATGATCTCTATGAGTGTGGTTATTGTGAATTATCAACTTCCACACAATCAGTGTACCAAAAAGCAGGCTGCAAGTTTAAGGGCCAGAACCTGAACCTCAATACATCCAACAAAGCAAACTGGTTTCTAGGAGCCACTTTTCCTGGTGATCATATCCCTGCTCTCAGAGGGCACATGGAGACTTTCTATTCATCCCTGCAACTCTGGGTGTTAGAATTTGGTGGGAAAAGGGTCACTCACCCTACTGCCAGCCAATGAAAATAAAGAAATAGAATCTTTATAAATTGGTAAGCACTCAGTAAACTGGGTAGCTGTTAAAACAACTTTCCCACAAATATGGTGCTGCAGCAATTGATTAGGTTGCTGCTTTCTGAAATGCAACCTGGCTTTAACCTGGTCCCTGAGACATTCCTAGAACATTCTAATTGGAATCCTGGATGAGGAGACACAGGCTTACAGAGAAGTTCTTCTTCCTTGCCTCAGAGGGATATCACAGATTATATATGTATGTGTGTATGTGTGTTTTACTTTTCTAACTATGAGATGACAATGTTATTCTCTCTATCTTTAAATATCAGAAAGGGACATTCACTAATGCCTCATATATTAAAAACAAAAAAGTCATATTAATGATTTGAGAATATTTATCCTAACACTAAGGGGCAAAGGCCTAGCAAGTTAAGTGTGAACATTTTAACAAAATTAAGTTGTAGTTGAAAGAAAATAGGCTAGGATGTAATTATTAGAAACTGCATTTTTCAATAGTATTTATTAGGTAGGGTGATGATATAAACTGTACTCTTATTTGACTTTGTGAAGCCACATAGGTGTGATTTTGTGTTGGCAACAACAAAAAATTCTCAAAATCATGCTCAGTCTCTCAAGTGTGGGAAACCATCAGGTCCTCCAAGCAAGGCAAATATTTAAAAAACACTGAAGATACCAATTGCTTAATAGTTTCAGCAGCCAGCTTCAACTACTGGGAGTTGGGAAGAGCAGTAGAGGCACAAGCTGGTATTTCTTTTTGTGAGGCACCTGCTCAGAAGGGCACTCGGCAGGCAGAACC
>PVKH010045194.1:0-10539 GCA_004027955.1 Chaetophractus vellerosus | reverse complement strand
ATGCAAAATGGAATTTCATTGTGGTTTAAATTTATTTCTCTCTGATTACTTGTGATGTTGGGGATCTCTTTGCGAACATGTAGGTAATTTGGATTTCCCCTTCTGTGAATTGATTATTCATATTCTTTGCCATTTCCTGTCTTTCTTGTTGATTTGCAAGAATTGCTTAATTATTCTAGATATTAATCCCTTGTCAGTTTTAAATGTTGTAATTATCTTCTCCCAGTCTGTTGCCCATCTGTTACCTTTATCTACAGTGCCCTTCAATGAACAGAAATTCTTAATTTTATGTATTAAAACTATCCATTTTCTCCATTATACTTTGGACTTTTGGGGAAATGTTCATGGAACTATTTCCCACCCCCAAAGTCACCAAAGTGTTCTCCAACATTTTCTTACTATAGCTTATCTTTATATTTAGGTGTTTAATCCAGTAGAAATTTAATTAAATTTCATTCTTCTTCAGTGTGTAATCCAGTTTTCCCAATACCATATTCTGACAATCCAGCCTTTTTCCACTGATTTAGTATGTTAGTATATTAGAATAGAGACATAATATAATTATAATCTTAACTGAGAGAGAGCCGAGAGTAAAAGGGGACATAATCTTTTTGCTAGGCCAACAGGCATAAAGTAGGACTTTCCTGGACAAATTGGAACCTATGGTCGCCTTAATTTTATACTTTGCTCTATATGGGACTTTTAATGAACTTTTGAATCTGTTCATTGCTCTATTTGTCTGGTTAAATGACAGTCCACATTGGTTTCTTATTATAGTTATCACTTCACATAGGCTAGGACCAATACTCCCTGTGGATCTCCTTTTGCAAAACCATCATTTACTCACATTTACTCATAGACTTTTATTTTTAAATATACATTTTAGACCCATTATTTCAAATTTCTCTGCTAAAGTTTTTATTTGGAATTCCAGACACTTTTTATTTAATTTGGGGAAAACTGAGGTTTTAGATATGTTAAGCTATCCCATCTATGAACATGGTTTAACTTTCTATTTCTTGTAGGTCTTTTGAGAAATATTTTTCCAAAAAAAAATCCTGAATGTTTTCATTAGATTAATACATTATATTTTAATATTCCAATATTGATAACCTCATTGTTTCTTCTTGTTTTATTATATTGTTTGTGTTCTCTAATACCAGGTTAACAAGTAGTGGTGATATAAGGCTCTTTTGTCTTAAGTGGAATGTGTCTAAAGTTTCTTCTTTAAATAAGATGTTTGCTGAGGTTTTTAGTATATTCCTGTTTTAGTTTGCCAAAAGGCTGCTGATGCAAAATACCAGAAATGGGTTGGTTTTATAAAGGGGATTAATTTGGAGTAGAAGCTTACAGTTCCAAGGCCATGAAATATCCAAATCAAGGCATCATAGGAGGTGCTTTCTCACCAAAGTCAGCTGCTGTTGATTCTGTTGTATAGGCATGTGGCAAAGCGAAATGTCTGCCAATCTCTTCTGCGGTCTCAGTCTTCCCCTTCAGCTCACCATCTCCTCTTGAGCTGCTCCGTGGCCCCAGCCTCTTGGGGACTTTGTGTTTAAGTGATCCTCTAGTCTTCTCTCACATAGCAGGATCAAAATGGCAGCTTCCCTTTCCTACGTCTGTGTGTCTCTTTCTCTTTGTCTCCCTTTTTAACAGACCAGCGAGAGGATGGAGACTCAACATAAATGATGCCCCACTGACATAGTCAAATTGAAAACCCCAAAACAATCTTATCAAGTAATTTAATCAGCCCCTCAACTGAATTTAATGCAATCAAAGGGTACCATACCCACAGGAATAGATTAGTTTAAAAACAATCTTTCTATTTTGGGGATTCATAAACTAATTTCAAGCTGCCACATATTCTTTAACAAGTTAATGATATCTCTTCTATCTCAAATTTTGTTAGAAATTGTATATTATAAACAGAAATTTAATTTTATTCAATAATTTTCCTACCTCTATTGAATGAGATATGATTTTTCTGCTTAGTAAATTAATGTGCTGAATTACATTGTTAAATTTTCTGATGTGAGAACCTCCTTTCACTAGTGAGGTAAACCCTACTTGATCATAATACATCATTTTTAAAAAATAATGTGGGCCGGCTCGATAGCCCAGTGGATAGGGCGCCGGCATACCACATGGGAGGCCCCGGGTTCGTTTCCCGGGGACCTCTCCTAGCGGGCAGACGGCCTTGAGAATGGCAAGCCGCCATGGGCCAGCCGGAGCCGCCATGGGCAGGGCAAGAAGCTGCCACGGGCAGGGCAGGTCGCCCGCGGATGGAGCGCAGCCAGCCACCCACGAACTGAAACCTGGCCGTGAACTGACGCAGAGACCGCCCACAAGCGGGGAAAGCCGCGCCTGCGCAGTGTCCACTCTAGGCGCGTCGCTGCAGCGGGGGGAAGGGGAGATTTGTAATAAAATAAATAAATCTTTTAAAAAATAAAAAATAAAATAAAATAAATAAATAAAAAATTAAAAAAATAAATAAATAAATAAATAAAAATTATGTATTTCATATTTGAATGGTTTCATTTCAATTTTCAAACATGCATGTTTATAAATAAAATTGGCCTATAATTTTCTTTACAGATAACATTTTATTCATTTAAAAACTAATATTATACTAGCCTCAGAAAGTGATTTGGGCACATTGGCCCTTTTATTCTTTTATTATCTAGGACAACTTATTTAAGAAGAGAATTATCCGTTTCTTAAAGTATTATTTTTAATAAATCACTTGTAAACAATTTGGGCCTGGGCTTTTGGTGTGAGGTGGGGGTAGAGGTGGAGACTTTGTTGATAACCATTTCATTTCTTTTATCATTTTTGGACATTTCAAATTTTCTCTTTCTTCTGCTGCTGATTCAGGGATTTTTTTCAGAAATTGATCTATTCTAGTTATCTATCAGTTTATAGATTTTTATTAATAATATTTACTGCTTTTGTAATCTCCATTTCATCTCCAATCATACATGATATCTGTGCATTACATCTACAGTTACATCACCCTTTTCATTCTGTACTCTATTTCATCTTATTTCTCTTTTCTTTATCAGTATTACCAATGTTATCACAGACCTGAATATTTTATTGCCTTCCCAAAGAACGTAAAATTGTTTGTTTTTGCTCACTGTATATTGTTATTGTTCCTTATTTCATTAATTTTCTCTTTTTCATCTTTATTATTTCTTTCTTTCTCATTTGTCTTAGTAGTTTTGTTTTTCTAACTTTAGTTGGAGGCTTCTTTAATTTTTATTCTTATAGATGTAGTTAAGAACTAAATTCCCTTCTAAATACTGATGCTCAATTTTTCATGTTTTTGTTTCCTTTTGTACATTTGAACTAGCAGTTTTCAAGGATTTTCTAACTCTAGCTATTTATCTAACTTCATTCACCACAGTTCTCTGAGTTGTTGCTTTACATTTTTTGAACATGCATTGATATGTTAGAAGCAAATATGTTTATAATTGTTATGAGTCTTGAACTGTTATTCCTTTACCAGTATATTATATCTACCTTTGTTCCTGAAGAGATTTCTCTCAATTTCCTTTTTTTCAATTTTGAATTCTTATTTTCAGTTCATATTTGTCTAGTATCATTTTTATGCCTTTATTTTTAATCTTTCTGTACACTTTTGTTCAAATGTAATTGTGTTGAGAATATAAGTGGATACTGGTTTTAATCTAATCTGAAAGGGTCTGCTTTTGGTCAGTGAGTTTGACACATTTACATTTATTATAATTCCTACTTTGTTAGAATTTACTTCTACTAAATTGCTTTGTATTTTCTATTTTTCTCTTTTATCCCCTCCCAATGTCCCTTTCATTGGACAGATGAAATATTTTTCTGGTTGCCTGGAAATTATGCATTCTGTTTTTAATTTTCTGAGGTTATTCTTAAACTATTAAGACATATACCTTAGTTAAAATTCCCAGTATTTTAAAAGCTAATCAATATCTATATCTTTTTCTCAATCAGAAAAGTGGATTAAGATACTCACATGTACATTTTATCTCCCTCTGCCATACCCCAAGCCTTATTGGTATCATCCAAAAACTATAGTGTAAATTATTCTATATTTTTCCTTTTATTATTCCTATAGTGACAGGGCTTATAGCTTTTAGTTGGGCACAAAGCCACAAAATAAAGCCTTAATTTCCCAGCCTCCCCTGAAACTATGTATGATCATATGATAAACTTCTGACCAAAGATACATGAGAAGTGATGTATGGAATTTTCTGCACCATTTCCTTAAAGAAAAGGGAAATGACTTTTCTTTTCCTTTTCTTCCATCCAGCTGCATGAAACATGGATGTGGTTGTGAAACAACTGGGGAGCACACAGATAAAAACAACACCCTTAAGAAAGAATGTCAAGATATAAACAGCTGGGATTCCTAGCAACCTGATAGTGCAAAACCTTCACACTAGATCAGAAAAATCTACCATCTGATTGTTATATGAGAGAGAAATAACTCATCCCCTTGCGTATTCGTTTCCTATTGTTGCAATAACAGATTACCACATCTTAAGGGCATAAAACTATGTAAATTTATCATCTTAGAGTTCTTGAGGTCAGAAGTCCTAAAATCAAGGTAACAGTAGGGCTACATTCTCTCTAGAGGTTTCAGGGAAGAATCTCCTTCCTTACTTTTTCCAGCTTTTAGAGCTCACCCGTGGTCATGGCCCCTTCCTTGTTTGTCCATCCTGTTTCCTTTATCACTTCTCCTTTCCTGACTCTGACTCTCCTGCTTATATTGGACCCATCTAAATACTCCAGGAAATCTTCCTATTTGAGATCCTTAACTAAAGCACATCTGCAAAGTTCACTTTGCTATATGATAACATATTCATAGGCTCCAGAAATTAGAATGCAGCATCTTTGGAGGCACATTATTCTGTCTACCATACCTTATTTAAACTACTGTTGCTTTGGGTCAGTTTTATACATAGCTGTTCCTACATTCTAACGAATAATCTTTTATTTCCCAAGTTCTATTAGTTCCTTATTATTGTTTACTGTTATTATTTTTATTCTTTCACTTCTCGTTGAGACGGTCCTTCCAAGAAGGCATTAAAAAAATTGGTTTACTTGGGAAATCTTTATTTTTTCATAATAGGTACTCTCTGCCTTCATACTTCCCAAACAAGGTTGCCTGAACTGTCCTTTCTTTGTTTCATGCTTCTCTCAACAAAGTCAATCATGAATGACATTGTTAAAGAAAACTGTCTTGTACATATTTCTATTTTATGGGCTTAAAACAACACCTATCACAATGTATTCATACATTAAAAGATTGCTGAATGAAGCAGTGATTTGGTCTTTTATGACCACCAGGGCAAAAAAGGGAAAAGCTGCTAAGTTAAAGGAAATGGAGAGGGAACTTGAGACAGTTTACCTACTATGTAATTTTGTATACTTTGACTTCCAGAATTGTCCAAAATTGATATAAAATGAGCATAATATAAATGTATAAATATCTATAACATCGATTATTATGTATATATCATGTATATATGTGCCATATATCCTGTGAGGTATATAGGGATTATTTTGCTCACTTTTAAACCTCACCTTTTTACACAGTTTTCTGGGTCCTTTTAATTTGCTATTAAATATTTTCTCTAACAATCAATGATAGTGTGGTGGCATTGATGATGAGTGAACTATAATATTGTGGTTAAAGGCACAGACTCTGAAATCACATAGTCTGGGTTCAGATGCTCGTTTTAGCTTTTTAAAAATTTGACTGAAATATATCATTCATATATGAACATTCATAAGCAAAAAACTATATAGTAATCATTGTGAAATTACAAAACAAACATACATATCATCATCCAGGGCTCCCATACATCTCCCCACCACCAATACCTTGCGTTGTTGTGAAACATTTGTTGCAAACTATGAAAGAGCATCGTCAAAATATTACTACTAACTACAGATTATATCTTACATTTGGTGTACTTTCCCCCCAAAACCACTTGATTATTAACACCCTAGTATAGTATTATATATATTATATTATTATTATATTATATTATAGTTCATGAGAGAATGTGCTCATATTTGTTTCATTAACTGAAGTCCATTTACACCAAAGGATTCCTGTGTCATACAGTTCCATACTTTGTATAATCCATTTAAAGGGTACACTCAATGGCTCTTATTTTCATCAGAGAATTTTGCTGTCATCACCTCAGTCAATTTTAGAATGTTTTCACTACTCCAAAAGGAAAAATACCACACTCCTTTATACCTCCTTATTTTTGTCCCTTAGAATTGATATATCTTTTGACATTTCTGCAAAATCTTACAGTAGTATTGCTTTTAACTATTGTCCATAATTTATATTAGTTATAATTTTCTTCTCTATCACCATACTCTTAACACTTTGTAAAAGAAGGACATTCTTATATTTATACTATTAACCACAATCTTCTTTCACCACCAAATTCTGTTATACATTCCCTTGATTATTCTCTGACTTTATTTCAATTGATATTTATGTCCAAAGACCATTCTTTTAGTCACTATTATAAATGGAATTGTTTAGTGCTTTCCTCCTCAGATTGCTCATCATAGTGTATAGAAATGTTACTGATTTTTGCATGTTAATCTTGCATCTCATCACATTGCTGAACTCCTCTATTAATTCTAGAAATTTTGCTTGTATTGTTTTGGATTTTCTAGATATAGGATTATATTATCAGTGAATAGCAAAATTTTACTTCTTCCTTTCCTATGTGGGTGCCTTTTATTTCTTTATCTAGCCTAATTGCTCTAGCTAGAACTTCTAGCACAATATTGAATGACAATGGTGACAGTGGGCATCCTTGCCTTGTTCTGGTCTCAGCAGGAAAGTTCCCCGTCTTTCGCTGCAGAGCACAATGATAGGTTTTTTCATTTATGCACTTTACCATGTTGAGAAAGCTTCCTTCTATTCCTGTATTTTGGAGTGTCTTTTTGTCAAGAAAGGATGCTGTATTCTGTCAAATGCTTTTTCTTCATCAATTGAGAAGATCATGTGAGTTTTCTTCTTCAATTTATTAATGTGGGGAACCAGCTGTGTCTCAATTGGTTGGGCTCTGGTTTACTAATGGGAGGCCCCAGGTTCGGTTCCCAGGGCCTCCTGGCGAAGGCAAGCCACAGCGCAGTGAGCTGACGCAGCAGGGGGAGATAAGCAGACATGGAAAATATGCAAAAGCAAAAATGAACACAGCGAGCACAAGCAGCAAGGGGGGGAATGTATAAATAAATAAAATAAAATCTTTTAAAAAATTTATTAATGTGGTTTATTACACTAATTGATTTTCTTGTGCTGAAACACCCTTGCATACTTGGGATAAAACCCACTTGATTACAGTGTATAATTCTTTTAATGTGCTTCTGAATTTGGTCTGAATGGGTTTTTTTTTTTTTTTTGAGGATTTTTGCATCTATAATCATTAGAAGAATTGGCCTCTGATTTTCTTTTTCCATAATACCTTTATCTGGTTTTGGTATTAGCATGATGTTAGCTTCATAGAAAGAGTTTGGTAGTGTTCTTTCCTGTTCAATTTTTTTTTGGAAGAACTTGAACAAGATTGGTATTAGGTCATCTTTGAATGATTGGTAGAATTCACTGGTGAAGTCATCTGGCCATGGGCTTTTCATGTTTGGGAGGTTTTTGATGACTGTTTTAATGTATTTTTAATCTCACCCATTGTGTCTTTCATTCCCATAATCTGCTACATTTTCTTAGCTGGCTTTCAAATTGTTTTTTATGCTCACCCAGTGTCTTTTTTTTTGTTTTCCACTTTTTTTATTTTTTAAAAGACTTTGATTTCATAAATGTTACAGAAAATATATAGGGGATTCCCATATGCCCCACTCCCCTTACCTTCCACATTTTCCCATATTAGCAACATCTTTCATCAGTGTGGTACATTTATTGCAATTGATAAACACATTTTGGAGCATTGCCACTAAGCCACTCTCTCCCATTTGACTCTCCAGGTTATAGCTAGATATATAATGGCTTGTATCTGTTGTTGTAATGTCATTCAGATGATTTCCAGGTCCCCAAAATGCCTCTCTATTACACTTGTTTTTCCATCTCCCTAACCCCAGAACATCCATGGGTCATTGCCTCCACAACAATGGTATTTCATCCATTGCTAGAATCACAAATAGTCTGTAGTAGAATACTAGTAAATTTATTTTAGTCCATAGTTCATTTCCCAATCCTGAGAACTCTGGGATGGTGCTGCCCACTCCACCATTAATTGAGGGGGACTTCAATCTCATACATCTGATAGGTGGGACTCTCTTGCTTGCAGTTGTAGGCACTCTTGGTTCCTTGGTATGCTGTTTGTCCATCATCTCCTCCCCATTAGTTGTCCTGGGTGAGTCCATTGAAGTGGAGGGAAGGTGTTGCAACTACATTGACCTTCAGGGCTCAGATGGCACATGGACAGCCCAAAGATTTAAGTCTCTTGGATGTACACCTACCAACTCTAGTACTAATTATAGGTTTGAATAGAAGGACAGAAGAGTCATACATAGGGAAAACACTGCTGAGTCTAACTCAGTCACACTGGGGAGTGTAAACACCAAATTAAGGCCCACTGGCAAGGGGCCAAATTCCTGAGCTGTCTGCCCTGCCTATAGTGTCTGGATGTCTCCAAGTCCCTGAGGAGCTTTGCTATTTGAGGTTGTGTCTACTTTGGCTGTCAATGAGATCCTGTTGAGATGTGCATAAGTGCTATCTCTGGGATGCCCTCCCGACTCACTTTTAATTCTCTTAGCCATGTAAACTTGTCTTTAGCTCTTCCCCCTTTTGGCCAAGGTGTTTTGTTTTGTTTTGTTTTGTTTTGTTTTGTTTTGTTTTGTTTTGTTTTGTTTTCCAGATGCATTGCTTGTTGGTACTTGGTAGCAATCCCTCAGTGCAAGGGAGGCTCATCCCTGGGAGTAATGTCCCACTCTGGAGAAGAAGTTATTGCTTTTATATGCTGAATTCAGCTTAGAAAGAGGCCACATTTGAGCAACAAGGAGGCTCCCTTAGGTAACTCTTAGGCACCCTATGTCACTAGGCTAATTTTCAATTTCAAGAGCAAAGACTCATAAGCATAGTCATCCATATCAAGGCTCCTTTGATGGACCACTCTTCTTCACAAGTCATTGTCCCTGTACTTGGGGCATTCTTGTTGTTCCATTAGAGAATATGGCACAGCTCCCCTGGATGGGAATTTGATGTGTTTTGGTTACTGTGTGAATCTCCACCCACCGTGACAATGCCCCATGAGCATTTGAACGTATTTATATGCATTAAATTATACCCAGGTGAACTTCCTCCTATGTATACCCCCTCACTGATACCTTGCACCAGTGATCCTCCCCGTCACAGTTGTAACCCTTCTGTGAACTAAAACATCTGCAAAAATGAAGCCACTAAAATAGCCGCATACAATTAATATGAAAATAAAATAGTAATGGTAGCTTTATACATAAGAAGTAAAATATAGAAAGAATTAATAAAAAGTAAAAATAGAGCTTTTTTTCGGCTTGGAGATGGCCAGGGTGCAACTTTCTTCGGTCGTCCCTCATCCAGGTACATCCAACACCAGCCGCTTCCGCCATGCCACCCAAGTTCAACCCCAACGAGATCAAAGTCGTATACAAGAGGTGCACTGGTGAGGAAGTCAGTGCCACATCTGCCCTGGCCCCCAAGATCAGCCCCTTCAGTCTGTCTCCAAAAAAGGTTGGTGATGACCTTGCCAAGGCAACTGGTGATTGGAAAGGTCTAAGGATTACAGTGAAACTGACCATTCAGAACAGACAGGCTCAGATGGAGGTGGTAACTTCTGCCTCTGCCTTGATCATCAAAGCCCTTAAGGAACCACCCAGAGACAGGAAGAAACAGAAAAACATTAAGCACAGTGGAAATATCACTTTTAATGAGATCATCAGCATTGCCCAACAAATGAAGCACTGATCTTTAGCCAGAGAACTCTCTGGAACCATTGAAGAGATTCTGGGGACTGCCCAGTCTGTGGGCTGCAATGTGGATGCCTGCCAGCCTCGTGACATCATATATGACATCAACAGTGGTGCAGTGGAGTGCTCAGCTGGTTAAGAACTACAAAAGAAAATATTTCAATAAATGATCATTTGACAGCCAGTTTAAAAAAAATAAAAATAAATAAAAATAGAATAATATTTTTAAAAATTGGAATATTAAAAAAAATGAAAAAATATTTGAAGAAAAAAACTTTTTTTTACATTTTGCCTTTCATCACTATAAGACTATTGTTCTGGGGAGATGACTGAAGATGGCATCGGTTTAGGTGCGCAGTCAACAGCTCTGAAGCAGAGGATGGCTGATTGAGGACGGGAGCCTGCCAGGGTGGTCTTTTCTTGGAGCCTGGGGGACAGAGATATTAGGTGCATCGGTCTGGAGGCAACTGGAGTGTGAGTTGGACTGTTCAACATAAAATCGTGAGTTCTTTACTCCCCAGCCAGAAACACAGGCGGTTAAACCCAGTTCTCTGGGCG
>PVKH010045193.1:0-10526 GCA_004027955.1 Chaetophractus vellerosus | reverse complement strand
TGGTTCAATTTTTCATTCTCTTTGTCTATTTTCATGTAATCAGACACAAAGAGACAATACAAGAACTATCTGGCCAATGATCTGGCATTTTAATGGCAGTATTAACCTAAATTGAAGATATTACTGTGCCCTCAAGGTAATCTTTTAAACACTTAAAGGCAGCCATAAAAATCCAAATGGTAACTTGCAAATCCTACTCAATAATGACATATTTATAGCCTTCCATGAGCTCAATTCTTATGGGTGCTTACAGGAAAAAAAAGTCTAGTATATTTCTAACCCTATGCACTTCAATATTTTTCATACATTTAAAATTCTTAGATACATAATATTTTTCCCTTCACTAATTTTCCCCTCCATTTTTACCTCAGTAATTTAAAAAATGGAGAAAATTATAAGGGGAGAGCACAAAAATAGAAATAAAAGACAAGAAGCTTTTGCACAAATCATTGTTGGGGGACAAAAGGCTAGATGCCATTTCTTTAGATGCATTTGTAGATTATGAAAATTTAAATATCTTAATATGAAAATTTATATTTCTTAATGTGAACTTTTCAGTTTTTACTGTTAATTCTGCCTGGTCAATAGTGGGTAAATTTAGCATCGTCAACAGCAGTCAACAGTATGGCCTGACTGAACTTGGGGTCAAATCCCATTTACTAACTGTGGGTTCCTGACCAGGTTATTGCACTTCTCTCAGCCTCAGTTCTCCCTCTGTACATCAGAGGTATTGATACCTTCCCACCCTTAAGTAAGGAGGAACCAGTGAAACAACTTACACAACACACTTGGCACAGAGTAGATGCTCGACAAGCATGATTTCCCTTCCCCGTGCCCTAATGCCAGCTGGCCAGTATCGCATTGAACAGCAAAAGGGAGCTATGTTCTCCTTTTTCCAGACAGCTGGTAATCCAGACATCACAGGCCTTCTACAAACAATGTTGACTTATTTTTGCCACAGCTGATGTGTATGTGATGTGTCCTGCCAGTTCTTCTAATGGGATGAATTCATCTTTTTCTCTCTTGCTCCTCATTATATGAGACCAGATTGAGGAAAGTGGCAGTTTTGTAAATTTTTGTACATACCGTGGAGCTGGAGGACTTCATTTATTGTCTTGTAATAGCAACAGCAATAACATTTTACGTTGCTGAATCCTCAATACAGCCGATGATATATATAATATTAGTCCTTCCAACCTGTGGATGAGGCACCTAGGAAACACAGGTTGAGAAACTTGCCCAGGATCACTAGGTAGGAAATGGCAGAGCCAGAATTTGAATTTAGGTCTCCCAACTCCAAAGCCTGTACTCTGAGAGTTTGATCCACAGATGTAGTGAACACAGGCCTTAAATGCTTATCTACTTTCTACTATGTTAAAGTAGAAAGGAAGGAGATAGAGCTTATCACTAAATACCTGATTAGACTAATTATGTACTTATTTCAAAATAGAAATCCTGAAATTTCCTTTCAATGGGTACATATACATCCCCTTTTATAATACTTAAGGACAGGATGTGCAGATACATGTTCAATAGGGAATACATTTTTTATTATATCTAAAATGTTCAACAATTTTAAAGGTATATTCTGCTCTTTCTGGTCTCTTTAGTATGGAGAAGGGCTACATAAGCAGACTCAGGTGTAAATGCTTAGATTAGTAGCCAGTATACAGTAAGAACTATATTTATTAGGTGGTTGTTTTTGTTAGTTATCATCCAGAGGCTCCCTATCATAGTGTTTAAGAGTCCAGACACTCCTGGGAAGTGGACGTAGCTCAGTGGTTGGGCGCCTGCTTCGCATGTATGAGATCCCGGGTTCAATCCCCAGTACCTCCTAAAGAAAAAGAGTCCAGACTCTGACTGGGTTGTAATTCCTCCTCTACTCTTTAGTAGCTGAGACCTTGGGTAAGTCATTTAATCTCTTTAGTTCCCTCATCTGTAAATGAGAATGTAATTTATCTCACAATATAACAGTAAAATTACTTAGAAGAGTTCCTGGCTTATATATAAACCCCATAAGTGCATTAGTTATTATTATTATTATTATTAATTGTCTCTCACTGTAGCAGTTTTCTTTCTGTTTTCATTTTTAGCATAATCATTTCTTTAACTTAAAGCAGACACAGAAACCACCCAATACATAAAGCACATAAAAGTCAATTTTGCCTGGTTGAAATGGTGAGGATTACATCTTCTCGCCTCACCTAAGTGTATCAGCATATAAAGCACATTCACATTCGGGGAATGCGTTGCATTCAGCAATGTTTTACAGGGCCTTAAACCGGCAGGGTGCTTAATGGCAGTCTATAGAAGTGAGCTGTGGTGTTTTAATTAAGCAAGAATTTAAGAGCATGTGGCATCTTTGGTCTTGAGGCCAACTGACTTTGTACCCAGACTCTGCTATTTGATAGCTGAGGATATAATTACATCTATCTAGGTCTCAGTTGGTTCATTAACCATAAAATGGAAATGATATTACCACCTCCTTTAAAGGGTTGTGTTTGGGTAAATAAATGTGCATTGTGATTATTTTTATCATCTCAATCACACAGAAACCCCAAATTATTATTGTCAAAAAAGTCTAAAAAAGAGAGTTGCTCCATCACAACTTACATCCTTAAATATTTGTCTGAGAAATATAGACTTATAAGAAACTATTTTCTAAGATAAATATAACATTCTCTACTTTATCCATATTGCAGATATGAGGGATTGTTTAATGTACTGTATTTGCTTAAAATGGTACCTATAATAGTTTATTTCAGAGTTTAAAATTCTCCCATTTTAAGAAAATAACACCATTTGGATATAGCAAAATTTGCATTGAAAGGTCGCTAAGCATGCATTTTGAAAACTGCACTGTAATTAAATTTATATCAGTGTTGAAGAGCATGTCTAGTTATTTGCACAGAGACTTAAATTGAAAGCTGCTGACTATTTAAAATAGTTTATCATCCCTATTAACATATCAGTTGTCTTAAAACTACCATGAAATTAATTACAGTGGAATGTTTTGCAATGCATTCTATCACAAAATATGAAGCAATATTAAATAAAATGATGTATACCAGAATGACTGAATTCATTGTGGAAAAGATGAGAATGGCAAAAACACCCCTTTTAACATTCAAAAATATTTTTAGAAATGTTTTATAAGTAGAGAAGGAAGCCTTTTAATGCATTTCATATTATTTTCAATCACTATCCCATTTTGTCTGAGATCTAAACTTGAATTAGAATAGTGAAATTACATTTTTCTCATCTAATATTATAAGAAAGTGCGTCCAATAAGTAAAACAAAATATAAATGTAGAAAGGGACTCAAAAAAAATATAAGAACACCTGATGAAAACAAAAATTGTGCCATGTTATATGGTTTGATCCTATTCAGTTTGGTGAGTCTTCCCACACATTGAAAAACCAGCAAAGAATTCACTGTCTATCCCAGAAGCTTTATTACAGGGACTCATCCTAACCCATTCCAGAAGTTAAGGCTTCAAGGCTGCACGAACTACAGTGTATTTTGTCTCTTTTTGGCCAATTACTAGGAAGATCAAGTGGGAGAATGCTCTTCTTTATCTTCTCTGACCACAGAGTATCAGTTTAAAAATAATAAAAAGTATAGATATCCAAATGAATCGATACCGCCACCATTCCTGCTTCTATCCTTAATTCTGTAATCACAGTTTCATGAAGGTGTTATGCATCACAATACACAGTAAGCTTTGTGTAGGTGTACTCTATTGAACTTACAGAAATAGAGGTAATGAATGAAAATATTATACTAAACAATTATTCTGGATCCCATTTTAAAATAATGGGTAGTTCTAAAATGGAACTGAGATAAACAACAAACAAATAAAAGCAAAGTCCTTTATGGTTTCTCTATCAGATATTAGGATAGCTACCTAAATGTCACCATTTAAATAATTTTTGTAACATTTAAGTGACCATATCCAAAAAGAAGAGAATAAAATCAATTGAGGCACCTAAAATAATCAGACATTTCATGTTTACATTGATATCCACTGTCTAAATGCATAATTGATGTATCTTTCCATCTGCTTGTACCCTTCATCCATGGGTTTTGTAACATGGATAATCTCCTTTTGCTCAGGGGCATGATGACTTTAAAACAATTTAAGGGCTCATTGTCAATAGGCTGTATCACAATACAAAAGGAAATAAGTATTTGATTTTTGATTTATAGAAAATGTATTTCAATAACCTTGGCCCATGACAGGTAGGATATTTATTTCTGAAAAATTTCACACTCCATGAGCTTTCTTTTCAAAATATGAAGCTTAAGCTACCAGGGCCAAACCTGCTATATGTTCAAAGTTTTGGATCCATAGCAGCTAGAGTAAGAAACAAATAATATGATATAAATAATATGGGATGGCCCAGAACAGCTCTGAGACCTTGTCAAGCAGGGGGGACAGCCTTGAAGCTGATTTCCTTCCAAAGCCAACCATACTGAAGTGCACATGGGGCCATATGGTCTGTCAATCCCCATGTGGCTACTGGGCCCAGTGTCCACTGAAGCTTATCTCTTTGTAGCTTTTATTTACACAAATTGGCTGTTTAAAGGAAGGATTTAAAATGAAATTCAGGAAAAATGATTCCTCATGTCCCTTGGATAATTGTGAACTTGGCACTAATTTTCTTAATAAAGTTTTTAAAAAGATTTATTTTTATTTATCTCTCCCCACCCTGTAGTTGTTTATACTTGCTGTGTCTGTCTTCTTTGTTTCTTTAGGTGGCACCAGGAACTGAACCTGGGTCCTCCAATGTGGGAGGGAGGTGCCTAATCATTTAAGCCACCTCTGTTCCCTGCTTTATTGTGTCTCTCATTATTATTTTCTTCTAGTGTCTCTTGTTGCATCATCTTGTTGTGTCAGCTTGCTGTGCCTGCCCGTCACGCCAGCTTACTGTCTTCTTAAGGAGGTACTGGGAACTGAATCACAGACTTCCCATGGGGTAGGCGGGAGCCCAATTGCTTGGGGCCACATCTACTTCCCTCTTAAGTAATTTTTAAATCAAAGTTTGAGTTTATTCTATCAAGTGTTTTGTGTGTGTGTTTTAATTTTGCAAGCTTGCTTGTTTTGTTCTGTGTTCAACAAAGAAATACAGGCCACTGCGTTTCTTAAAAGCCTTAAATTTATCTTCTAAATTAACTCTGGTTAAAAGCATTTATGTTGCATCTGCTTGGTCAACAGAGTAAAATATGCTTTATTTTATTCATAAAAATGTTGGAATTATGGCCAGACAAACACAGGTTTAATGCTTTATCTGCAGTTATAAAGGCATAAATATATAAAAGGAACATAAAACACTGTTATTGGGATTCACATTTAGATAAATAGTATTCAAAAAGGTAAGAATATGGAATTCTAGAAAGTGCCTACCCTGTGATATACAAATTCTAGTCAACATATACAATTTTATACATATAAAGTTGACAAATTCTAGTCAGCCTTCCTCTTTGAGAAAGATACTTTGAAGCAAGGGCTATGTTAAGCAATGCATGTTTAAAATTTCTTTTTTCCGTGTTTTAAGATAATTCTGTGCAATTATTTTTATTGTCTATTCTGCTTCTTTATACTTTCCAAAAGCAATGGAGTGGCTGCCATTTTTAGTTTTTTATAATTGTTCTTTTTCTCTCCTTCCTTCTGGAATTAAGCAGGTATCTAACATTTACAAGATGTCATCTAAGGTGATGATGAGTTGGTTGTGAAAGTGCCATGGGCATTGCTCAGGTAGTGGCAACCGACTTCTGATTTTTATGAGAACTGGACATAGAACAGAACATCAACAAATAAAGGTAAGGAGCTCTGTTCAGCAGGAGGCAGAACCAAGGAGGGGAAGAGCAGAGAAATCCAAGGGGGGTCCTCCACATAAACAAAGAAAAGAACCGGTATTTGGCAAAGCTAGATGGAAGATCACAGACTTGGTGGGGAGGGAAGGTGTGAAAAGCACTTCATTTGGTTTGTATCTGAAAGAAAATGTGTCTAAAATGTATCACTTGCAAAGGACATAGTTCCAGAAAAAAAAGGGGAGAAATACACATCTACTGTAATCTGTGCGATAAAAGAGCTTTTAAAAACACATTTTAAGGTAGTTATTTTGGCCTTTTAAAGATATATCACTTTTCTCTCTTGAGAGAGTATCCCCACAGCGGTTATGCATGAAAGTTCTGGAATCAGATTTGAATTCTGACTGTCACTAGGTGGCGCTACAACTTATTTAACCTCCGTCTGCCTCAATTTCCTCACCCGTAGTATTTCCTCATATGCAATTTGTTACATTTCTGTGAGAATTAAACTTGCTTCAGTATGTAAATACTTAGGAGAGTGGCTGTTATATGGTACCATGCTACACAGTCTAGAGATATTCAAGCCCAATGAAGAATGTTAGCAGAAAAGATGATCAAGACAATTCAGTGATGGTGCTGGTACATTTTCAAAATATGCTTTTACTACATAAGATGCAGATAAAACTAACAGATCAGAAAACCCAAAACTTATCATGTTGCCTAATTTTTGATAACGTGGATTTTAGGGGAGCAGATGTCTCCTGACATATTTTAATTCCATGGCCAATCATATGTCACTTCAATTCCCCATTCCCATGAGTTCCTTGAGGGATGCTGAAATTGTTGTCATGCTATCATGAGCATTTGTCCAAGCTGACTCCAGAACAAGTTTAATTCTGCCTCTTTTATTTAAAATTTTTCCATTTCCACTTGTCTGCATGTAACATTGACTAGACAATCACAACTTTTTGCTGAATTACATTTTTAGGAAAGCACAAAGACCATGGGAAAGGAAAGGCATACTGAGTAAAAGCAGCAAAAGTTCACCACATGTTTTCAATCACTTAGAAAATGATGCTATAAACTCAAATGCCTTTTCCCCATTACTGGTGGGTTTTTTTTTTTTCTTCAGGAACCTTATTTCAGAATTAAAATGTATGAGTCAGCTAGCTGGGTTGACTCCAATTGTAGACAAGTTTGACAGAAAAGAAGCAATTTATGCAAGCAAAGCAAGTTTGGAAAAAATGATCTGAGATAACTCTAGATACAATGATTTTCTGAGTTCACTCCAGGGGGATAATCTATAAGAAGGTGAAAAAAATTATCATTGGAACTAAACAAAACTACCTTCAAAGATCAATATTGTGTATATATGTTACTAGAAAAAAATTTAAAAACAAACATAGAGCTGTCCAACACAGTGAGCTCGATTGTAAACGATGGACTATAGGTAATAGTACAATTATAAAAATGTTCTTTTATGAATTGTAACAAATGTACCACACTACCTCAAAGTGTTATATGGGAATTCTGCATTTTATGCATGATTTTTCTGTAAACCTACAACTTCTCTAATTAAAAAAAATCAATGTTGCTTTATAAATATGTGTCATAGTTGTGCTAGAATAACGGCCCATACTTGCAATATGCACGTATTTATGAGGTCCCTGCCGATACATAGTGTTCTTTTTTGTTCCCCGTGTTGGCATTTGAGAATGGGGTTTTTACTCCGTGAGCTAGAACAATCTTCCAAAACTTCAGTGTACAAATGAAACACCTGGGGTGCTTGGTAAAAAATATGCAGGTTCTGATTCAGTGGGTCCAAGATGGGGCTTGAGATTCTGCCTCCCTAAGCAGCTCTGAGAGGATGCTTGGACTGTTGATCCATTGGCTACACCTGAGTAGCAAGAAGGTAAAGCAGCCTGCCCTGCACCCTGCATTACCCTGGAATTTCCATTATCATCACCTTTCCAGCGCTAATAGATCAAGGACTTTTTCCTGACACCACTTCTTTTTGCTCTTCTCTGGTATAACTAGAAATTTTAGGTGTACCACTAAACCTAGTACAATGTGAGGAAATGTGAGGGTAGACTCCCATAACAGAAAACGTAACACAAAGTTATAGACCTTGTTTCTCAGGTTTGCCTGAAACTAAAGATTTGGTTGATCCTACTGTTATTGCAGGTGTTGAAGATGAAACAGGTTAACTCTACTGTTCTTCATATCCATTATTAGTTCCCCAAAAAACTTGAGCCCATAAACTTGTATTGACATTTTCAAAGGACATATCCTGAAATTTTTATGAATCTCTAAATTCTAAAATGTTTATAGTATATAATTTCCTTCATAAAATGCAACATAACTAAAAACTTGGAGTGGCCCCTTAATTCTATAAACATAGGGCTAAAGTAACTTATAGAGGCATTGACAAATTTTATGAATCGCTTTTTAGTTGCTGCTGTTGCTGTTTTGTGGATTCATTTTGTTATAGATTACCCACACTACCAAATTTTAATTCCATAATTTATCCGAAACTGCTCTTGGCTAGGAATCATCATTTAATCTGATCTCTTCACTTTCTTTTCACCTTATTAGCAGCCCTAGCAATTGCCTTTCTTTTCAAACTCATTCTTCTACAATGAAACAAATGTGTTTTTTTTTGTTGTTGTTGTTTTGTTTTGTTTTTTAAAGGAGGTACAGGGGATTGCACCGAGGACCTCGTACATGGGAAGCAGGTGCACAATCACTGTGCTACATCTGCTCCCAATGAGAGTTGGGTTTTGTTGTTGTTGTCGTTGTTTGTTTGTTTTGTTTGTTTTTAGGAGGTACCAGGGATTGAACCTGCTACTATGTACATAGAAAGCAGGTGCTCAACCACTGAGCTACATCACAAAGTTTATATTTTTAAATCATATTATGAGAGTTATTAAATTTGTAATAATTACAAGGGGAAAAAGCAAATACACAATAGATTTATATGTGAGGGGCGTAGGAATGAACTGGGTAAGCTATTCTTAGTCACTAGCTAAGTGTTGGGTTCCTACAAGTCAACCTCTCACCAAGCATGATTCAAACACATTCCTCAGCAAAGCAACCAATTACCTACAAGGTATCACAAACCTGTGCTTTCACATGGGAAGAGTGAAAACATGCTTTTGAGATCCGTGGAAGTCAAGGATGTGGAGATCTTGATTCTGATTGAACCATTTCTGAATAATTCAAACTATTTTCTCATGCCCTCAGTGATTCCAAACTGGGAGTGGAACCTGTTTGGAAAAGTGTAGGGTGTTTGGGTTTTCACAACAAATGGGCAAGGCACGGGGAAATGAAACATCCTGCAAAGCAAGGGGTCATAAAGTCTTGTTGCTCATCAAATGTCAAAAGCTCCTCTACATAGAGGCACTCATCCCATCTTGACATATCTTTAAAATTAATGGCCTTTCTATTTTGAGCTCTGGTTCCACTCTTTGACTTCTACTAGAAACTATGCTGACTTCATAGCTCTCCTTCTGATTTGACAGGTGTTACACTCTTTCATGAGTTCAAGGAACACTGGTTTCTCACTATCTCCACTTTATGGAGTGTGATAATGAATAAACAATGTAATTAACAAAACAGTTCTTCTTGGTGTGTTGTTGCATTGTATAATAAAGGGAGAAGAAATTATAGATATATGGATGGATGGATAGATAGAAAGATAGATAGAAAGTAGATTATAGATAAATTCAGCCAATACATTGTATTTCAGTGAAGAATTCTTGGAGGTGTTTTTAAGAGTTTTGTTTTTGTTTTTGTTTTTGTTTTTCTTTAACATATTCTTCCAGTTCCTTGTACACTTATTGTTTGCTGTCACATTCTTTCCTTTATTTATTTATTCATCAAACATAAATAGGCACCAGCTATGTAAAAATAAGCAATATATTGTTTTAGGCCCCATGGAGGGAGATTGCATACAATGATAATCAGATTTCCATTCTTTGTAGTACAATTTACCTTCTCCTTATCTCTCAGGTTTATTGCTCATACTTTTTATTGTCCCAACTTTATCCTTCTACGTAATCTAGAAAAGACTCAATCCTCCATAAAATCATAGTAATACTATTTTCTAAAATATTACCATTCACAATCTATATTCCATTCAACTGCTTAGCTTATTGATTATGTCTTCAATTTTAGACAAATCCATTTTTACTTTATCCTCACAAATGATTTATGCTAACACTACAGATAAGAAAATTGGGGCTTAGAAAGTTTAAATAGACTCTCCCAAGGTCACACATCTCATACACGGATTTCAATCTAGGTCTATCTGACCCCACTATAAAATATTCCTGATAGTTAAAATCACTTTCCTGTGACTGACAGTGAACTTTTAATGCCCTACTTTAGAAATTTTTGCATAAATACATTTGGCTTTCTTTCTCAGTGCCTTGACTAAATTCATCACAACTGCTTTAGAAAATTGGCTATACCTTCCAAGTTTCTATTAAAAATAAACCCCCCAAAAATGCTTTAAAAGCTTCCTGGGTTTCTCAGCTAATACAAACCCACAAAGCAGAAATTCCAAATATAACTAGGTAGTCCTCTGTGATTTTTCAATGCCTCTAGGCTTTTGAAGTTCTGTGGATTTGCCTTAATCTTTTGCTGGGAACACTGCACATTGTCCAAACAGCCTGCCCGTCTGAGAAACCTAGCGTGAATGACCTAAGTG
>PVKH010045192.1:0-10526 GCA_004027955.1 Chaetophractus vellerosus | reverse complement strand
CACACACACACACAGCCCCATTCAATCTTGGCTACTACAATCAGACAGAAAGCACAAGACTCTTTTATCTTGCACCTGTACTGGAAACCTTAGAAGCAGACATCAACTAGATGCATCAGTGTAGGATTATTTTTTAAGAAAGTTTCTTCCTATTCATCTGGTTAAAATTCTGCTTACCCTTCAAGACCAAAAATCAGTGGCTTACCCAAGCACTCACACACACCACGGCTCCTTAATTTTTTATCAGTAGCACTTAGCACAGATAATATGGTACTAGTTTTGTCTAAAACACAAAATGGTTTTAGAAGAGGTGTGTCCATTGCCTTGTTCAATTTGTAAATTTGAATGCAAAATCATTGCCATATTCATTTTCATACCTTGATGCGTCCTGCGGAGCAGGATTCTCAGGAAACATTTGTTGAATTGAAGCATCCCGAGATATTCACTCACTGTAAGTTGGGGCCAAGACTGAACCTTGCAAAAAATACATGATTTTTAAGGAAAATGACATTAGAGAGGCTGGTAAAAGTTGCTACAGTCATCAAACGAATGTTAAGTGATTTTAACACAGAATTCCCTTTAGCAATTTAAAAAAGACTTAATGATTTAGATGAATTAACTCTAACTTAAGTTCTCTTTGGGAACAATAGCCAAAAAATTAGAAGCCATTTCTGATTGGTTTACAGATTATAAACTTGTCTTAATGCATAAAATTAGGAGGAACATTAAAATAGAATCAGCAACACAATTTCATATCTGAAGTTTCTCCTGCTGTCTGGAGTAAAATCTTGTTATATTTTAAATTTTCACATATATAAGTAAAACCCTAAATAATACAAATATTCATGTGCTCTCCTATAAAAACTTAGAGATGTTTCTTGTGAAGTGAAATAAATATCCAACATATGAAAGCTTTTGAATTTTTATTTTTATTTAAATATTTATTTGATGTTTATTTTTGTACTTAATTGACTAACCAGTAATTTAACAAAAAAAAAAAAAAAAAGAATCCTTCTACCAGACAGTGAAATACTGGAGTTGGCGATTCTAAGATGTGAAATACCGACGCCTCATGAGGTTCAATCACCCTGAAATGGCACTTCCCATTCCAATAGAACTAGCTACACCAGCGTGGCCACCATTTATCTTCAGCTCTTCTGGGAGCATCTTTGAGCATCCACAGAGTTCATTTTATTTTTTATGACAATACTCTCTGGATATCCAGAGCTTGTGAAGGCATCTCAGGGAAACTATTTCACTGATGGGATCACTTATTCTGTATGGATTAGTGGATTGGGGCCAGACTCATGATACCCAACATTCAGCACTGGGGCCTCTGTAACTCTTCCGGTTCCCTCAGTACCAAGGACAGACATTGGAAAAAAAAGAGAAGTGAAAAGGAGAGAAAAAGGACATGAAATAAAAATCAAGTGTGATACCAGAAAAGAGTTAGAGAGAATCAGACAGAGGATTAAAGGTAATTATAGCAGGAAGAGGTAGACACCACTGATTCCCCAGGCTGTCAATCACTGCTCCAGTCAATGGACCATAGAGCTTCTGCCTCCACTTTTTAAAATAACATTTTTTAATGTATTACAGAAGTAATTTTTATTATAAGAAAAATTAAAATATAGAGCAAAAAATGAATAAAAGAGATAATCACCCTTAATCCTACCATCCACTCCCCAGAGATAACCACTACTAACATTTTGTTTTATATTCTAAGACTTAATTATATATATGCAATACATAGTATCTTATTATTTGCTTTATTTTAAACACTAAAAATAGATATATTTCTCTATGGAGAGTATTAGAAATCTACTAACACTCATGCTTTTAATGACTCAATAGCATTGAAAAGATATATGATGGGAAGTGGATGTAGCTTAAGCAACTGAGCTCCCACCTACCACATGGGAGGTCCGTGGTTTGGTTCCCAGTGCCTCCTAAAGAAGACAGTGAGCTGGTGCGACAGGCAGGCGCAACAAGCTGACACAACAAGGTGACACAACAAGAGACACAAGAAGAAAAACATAATGAGAGACACAACAAAGCAGGAAGTAGAGGTGGCTCAGGCGATTAGGTGCTTCCTTCCCACATCTGAAGTCCTGGGTTCAGTTCCCCGTGCCTCCTGAAAAGACCAGGACACAGCAAATGCAAACAATGAGGGGGTGAGGAGAAATAAATAAATAAAATAAATCTTAAATATATATATATATGATTATTTAACCAACCTCCTACTGTTGGACATTTGAATATTTTGCAGTTTGTTTTTGTGTTTTTTTGTGGGTTTTTTTTTTTTGATAGTGTAAACAGTACTACAATGCACAGCCATTGAACAAAGAATATTGAGTTGAATTATTTGGAGATTGAATCATATCCCCCACAAAAGGCATGTTTGGTCCCAAACCTTAGTCCTGTGGGTGTGAACCCATTTGTACACAGGACCTTTGGCAATGTAATTAGTTAAGTTGTTCCCAAAACAAATGAGGGTGGGCCTTAATCCAATATGACTGAAGTCTTTACATGCAAAGGAAATTGGACATGGAAGAAGAAGCCAGGGGGAGCAGTAAGAAGATGGGGACCAACAGAACCAGGAAGAGAAAGGAGAAGACACCACAATGTGCATTGCCACGTGAGAGAAAAGCCAAGGACTAAAGATGGCCTGCAGCCAGCCCCAGAATGCCACAATCTCTGAGGAGAAGGCATCACCTGTTGATGCCTGATTTTGGATTTCTCCTAGCCTCAAAACCTTGAGCCAATAAATTCCCCTTCATTTAATCCAACCCATTGTTTGTATTTTTGTGGAGTTTTTGTTTGTTTGTTTGTTTGTTTGTTTGTTTTTTAGCAGATAGGAAACAAAGACAAATGGGTTTGACTAGCTGATAGGTGAAAGACAGCTATCAATGAGGTTAAATTCGATTAGCAGCCAAAGATCAACTTGCCTCTATTAGTCCTGCTTCATAGAAATGCTTGTGGAAATAGCTACTGTGTATGTGGAAAGAGTGATAACACACTAAGACTTATTTACATTTTATATATATTTCCCCAGCAGAAATATGGGCACACGTGCACCAAGAGACATATACAAAAGCAGTCATAGCAGTAGTATTCATAATATCCCCAAATTGGACATTATTACAGAAATGCCCGACAGGAGAACGCATAAACAGCTCCATAGTCATACAACAGCATGCCTGAGAGCAATAAAAAGGAAACCAACTTCAGCTACCCACAACAACATAAATGAATCTCAAAACATGTAACAAGGGGTGAACCAAGATAGACACAAAAGAATGCAGACTATATTATTCCATCTATACAAAGTTCAAAAACAAACAAAATAAACTATACTGCTCTAAGTGAAGATAATGATTATTGTCTAGGTAAAAGGGAGTGGGTAGCAATTGGAGAAGGCATAAGGTGTTTTCTGGGGGTACTGGTGATATTTTATTTCTTGACTTGAGTGGTAATTACATAGATAGTACTTGTGCTTTATGTTTTGTTCACTTTACTGAAGTTATACATATGTAATATACATATACACATTTTGAATATAAGTACTTATGTATGCATTATATACTCTTTTTTTTAGTGCAATGGTTGTTGCATTCATTCTACTTTATTTTTATTTATTTATTTATTTTTGTTACATATCCCTGCCCTCTTCTGCTTGCTCTTGCTGTGTGTCCATTCTTCTGTGTTCTTCTATGTCTGCTTCTTGTCTCCCCCCGTCTTTGCGGCGACGCACCGAGTCGGCCCTCCACACACACGGCTTGCCCCACTCGTGGGTGGCTCCATTCCATTTCATGGGCGGCTCCACTCCGTGTTTTGCAGGCAGCAGAGCTCCGTGTTTTTTGCGGGCTGCTCGGCTCCGTGATTCGCAGTAGGCAGCTCCGTGTTTCACGGGTGACTTTGCCATGCCCGTGGTGGCTCCGCCCTGCCTGTGGCGGCTTTTTGCCCTGCCCACGGCAGCTTTGCCCCGCCCACGGCGGCTTGCCTTTCTCAAGGCCGTATACCTGCTCGGAGAGGTCCCCGGGAACCGAACCCGGGGCCTCCCATGTGGTATACTGGTGCCCTTATCCACTGGGCTATACAGCCGGCCCCCATTATATACTCTTGAAAGGATACAAGAAGCCGATAATATGACAACATTGGTTGTCATGGTGTAGGGATCTGGGTAGCTGAGGAGTGGGGATGTATTTTAGAAATTTTGATACATGAAAATATATCATCTGTTCAAAAATAATAATTTAAATACATTATTATAACAAGCTATAACCAGCATAACATACATTGTTCTGGCAGACCTTAACAATTATACTACTCTTACTTTTACTTTTACTTAAACATGTTTTAGTTTTGTAACTAATATCTTGCATTGCACAGTGCTCACATTTATGTTCTACTAAGGGGATGATAGCATGGTGATTATTAGCATCTATTTTAGAAATTCAATGGCATTGCAGTTTTTTCATTTCTAATCATTTCCTTCTTTCTTTGTCATTCTCTGTCCATTTTTCACTTTGGTTCACAAAAATATTTGCTTTCTGTTCTAATATCTCATTGGGACATCTGATACAGTTTCTCAGAGTTCCTACACAGAATGCTGTCACTTTTACACATTCTCAAACTTTTAAATTTTAATTAAATTATTGCTCAAATATCATAAAAAATTTAAAATAATTGCTCTGAGGCTCTTGTATGCAGTGCATTAAATGCAAAATAGATGACATTTGTTTAACTTTGCACGTTTGTGAAATTTCGACACAATTTAAAAAGTATTAAGAAAATAAATACTCAGTTATGCACACAATTCTTAAGGAACAGTAACTAGCACCTGTTTGCTGTTCAGTGCCAACATTTATAAATTAATAAATGTGGTTCTCATTTAAGACCCAAATGCTGGGTTCTATGGCTGGAGGGGCTCTGTGCAAATATTCTCTGCTGCACTTTGGAAAATATCAATAAGATTTTTATATCTAATAGAATAATATGCATGTAATGAAAAGCAAACCAAGGAGAATTATGGGAATGAGAAATAGAGAAACCTAACACATTTTTAAAAAACAATTTATTGAAGTATATCATTCACACATGAACATACATAAACTATAAGTGTTTAGTAAACATCGTGAACTTACAAAAGAAACATGCATAACATCATACAGGGCTCCCGCACATCACCCCACCACAAACACCTAGCATTGTTGTGAAACATTTGTTAACAAATCATCAAAGTATTACTACCAACTATAGTCCGTACCTTCCTCTGCTATACATTTTCTTAAAGGATTTATTTATTTATTTATTTACTTTTATCCATTTTTACCTCTCCCCTCCCCCCCATTTTTGCAATTTTAATGTCCATTCGCTGGGCAACTCTCTGTGTCTGTCTCCTGCCCTCTCTTCTCATCCTCCTCCTGTCTTCGCTGGGATTTGATCCACGGAACCTCCGATGTAGGAGAGAGGTGTCCTACTGCCTGCACCACCTTAGTTCCTGTTTTTTTGGTGCATCTCATCTTGGCTTTCCCTTGTGTCACTCTCCTTTTACATAATCATCTTGCTGCGTGGCTCGCGGGGCCTGGAGGCTAACCCGCGCATGGAGCCTGTGGCCCACGTGACTTCTATATTTTTCTTTTTTTAAAATTTTACTGGAGGGGCCAGCTCGATAGCCCAGTGGATAGGGCACCGGCATACCACATGGGAGGCCCCGGGTTCGGTTCCCGGGGACCTCTCCTAGCGGGTAGACCGCCTTGAGAATGGCAAGCCGCCATGGGCGGGCCAGAGCTGCCGTGGGCAGGGCAAAAAGCTGCCACGGACAGGGCAAAGCCACCACGGGCAGGGAAGGTCACCCGTGAATGGAGCGCAGCCAGCAACCCGCGAACTGAAAGCCGGCCGTGAATGGAAGCAGAAGCCGCCCACAAGCGGGGAAAGCCGCGCCTGTGCAGTGACCAGTCTCAGTGCGTTGCCACAGCGGGGGGGAAGGGGAGATATGTAATAAAATAAATAAATCTTAAAAAAATAAAAAATAAAAAATAAATAAATAAATTTTACTGGGAGGTCCCAGGGATAAGACCCAGGTCCCTCCGTATGGGAGACAGATGCCCAACCACTCAAGCCACATCCGTCCCCCTGCTATATCTCTTAAGGTTGACCAAAGATACCCAAAGTTACAGTCTTTTCCCATATAGGATGGTCATATAATAAATCAGGCTTAGTTGATCACCAATATTCCAAAAACCAGACCTAGGGAGAAAAACTAGATCTGGGGACACATGCATGGTTTCTAATATAGCGAATGTTTAGCCTACCCTGATTATCACAAAATCAGGACAGCAAGAATATTAGCATGAAACCTAACACCTTAATAGTTAAAACTTTAATCCCACACCTATTTGTTAACTTGATGAAATATCAGATGTCCTAAAATCTTTTTTTAAAACAATAATCCCAGTTCATTCATGGGAAAACTAAAATAGAAACATTAATTTGGAATGTGTCTATTCCAAGTCTTTCATTCTTTTAATCCAGGGATGACGTTTTAAAAGGTTAAGAATGCAACATGGTGGTGGTGGTGGTGTGGTGTAGGGGAATCCTGTCTTTTTTGCATGACTGTTTTGTAAACTCACAACAAACTCACAGTATTTTTTCCTTAGGTGTCATAATTGTATTGCAGTTATATTGAACAATGTCCTTATCTTTAGGAAATGTGTGCTAAAATATTTATCGGTGAAATATCAGAATTTCTGCTTATTTTCAAACAATTAAAAAATAAGGATATATATAAATAGATAAAGCAAGTGTGAACACATATTAACAATTGGTCAATGTAGGTGAAGGTATTCAAGTTTACATTGTTTTGTTCTTTCAACTTTTCTGTAGGTTTGAAAATTGTGAAAATAAGATGCTGCAGGAGAAAAGAAAAATATAAAAGATGTGTAAATATGCTTATTGGGACTTTAATTCATACACAGCAACGAACCAGATGTGGAAAAATATAGGCAATGTGAAAGTAGTGCCTGCCCTGTAGCAACGTGCCAACAAAGTTGGGAAAGGATGGAAATTTGATATTCCTACCTGGCTTTAGAAATGAAGTCTGTAAACAATTACACCTTGAGCCTCTGGCACAGAGGGGAAGAAGGTGTTTATCAGTGTTACCCAGACCGTGCCAGGGGTAGCTCAAAGCGAGCTCTTTCATTACAGCTGACAAGCAGGAAGTCATTCTTTCACCAATGGGGGAATTAAGCAGTTCTGGGATTGCCACCACAGAGAGAACACAGATTGTGCCGAAGTGGCCAAAGAGACGAAAGACACGGTGTCCTCTGAAAAGGAGAGAGGAGCTGTAGCATCATGAAGTCATTTTTGTTAACAAGTAGAGCAGGCGCCTAGCAAGTTATCTGTAGAATACATGGTAGACAGGCAAACCTTCTGTAGAAAATACATAATAAAGATTCAGTGCCTAAAAGTGTCCCTTGACAGGCAAATGCATCTGCATTTGTAGCAAGGAAAACATGAAACACAACAGAGGGCACCAACTAGACTAGAACCACTCTTTTCAATATACTGGTGAAGGGTTTTTACCAGGACCTTAGTACATACATTGGGGAGAGTTTTTAATATAAGCACCTGGAGTAAAACATGCTGTGTTGTCATTTTCATAAAGTTCTGGACAAGGAATTTTTCTAAGTATTATTACATTTGGATACCTGGCCCTGAAGGACTCATATCACTGCTAAGTCAGCATTCTCCTGCCTGAGCAGGCAAACAAAAGGGAAGCAACCCCTTTGCACAATCTGGCCTCAACATCCTTTCTGTCTGGTGTGCAGATGTCTCATTAACATGACGTTTACCTGTAGTAATTGCTAAGGGAACTTTTTTTCCCTTTTAACTCATTTTTTAAAAATTCCCTTTTAAATCCAGAAATTTTAAAAGATTGCAAGATAAGAATGGGACTATGAGGAAAAGAGAGACACACAGGCACAGAAAGAGAAAGACAAGAGAAAGAAAATTTGGGGGACACCAGCAAGACGATTTGAGTTTATGTAGGAAGGAAGGATTTCCTGGCCATAGGATTATCAGTTCCGCAAGAATGAGTGACTGTGGGAGGTTATACCACACACACACAAATATAAACTGAACGGTTTTCACAAAAATCTTTCAGCCACGAGAATTCTGTTCTCCCCACAAAATCAGAATTGCTCTTGCGGCAATGCAAAGGGCTCCCTGGCTGACCTCTCCTTCACAGTCATCAACCTCACCTCCCATATCCTTGCATATCACTGAAGTAAGAAAACATAAGCATCAGCCTGCAACGAATTCTAAAAGGCCTTTGGCATATCACATTGGTTTTGCATCAAATTTATTGCTGAATTTCACTGGCTTCTCTTGATCTGGTTTATTACTGATTTTAATCTTGTTTGTTTTAGGCTTCAGAGCCCCACTGCAAAATACCTAATATACTCTTTGTAGCAAGAGACTGTATAAATAAAATGTATCATATTCCCATTATAACCACACTATATCATCCACATTATGCAGCACCCATAGGTGGCCTACATTTTAAATTATTTTCTCCCCAAAACTCTAAATTAATACAATGAATTTAGAAACTCCCCCACTTCATCAGAGCAAGTAATTGAATACTCTATTACGATAATAAACCATTTTTCGTTTTAAGTGCTCATTCCCAGAGGGCTTTGCTCCTTGCAGTGAGTCTACAGGCAATAGTTCTGAAAGGGCAATGTGTGCTGTGTACTCAGATAATAACACTTTGTTATTTTGGCTTAGATCTTAAACCACTTTTACCACTTTTGTGGCAAAAGGTATCAAGGAAGCTCCATTTTCTGGGTGCAAAGCAGATGAAGAAGGCAGTGGCTTTTCCCCAGCATCCCAATGATCCAGGGGTAGAAAAGAAATAAAACTTATAACCAAACAGGGTTGGAGCTGAGTATTACTGTTCTTCAGGTGTCCTGCCCAGCTCCATCCTCTTCTCTCCTAAATATCCTTGGATCCAGAAGAGGTATAAGAACCCCCATGCCAGAGGTTGTGTTTTGTGCATCTTGACTCTCTCCCCCAGGCTTCGCCTGTGATGGGCACTCGGTGAGTGTTGAATAACTGGGCCAGAAATGACATGGGCTCCCCTGCCTGGTGCAAGCGTCTCCTGAAGCACAGGGGACAAACTACAGACGACAGCCCGCTCTGAGCAATTACCCAGGGCCCAGACGATCAGGAGCAGGAAAAAAGCCTCACCCCAGGTTTGCAGTAGCAGTTTACAAATCTGCAGCCATGTGCAAAAAAGATCGGGCATAAACTGCAGCTTCGATGTGGATAAAATATCTTTAGGTAGAGAGCTAATATAGAAAAGACTAAGTTAAGAATACGGACTCTGGAGTCAGACTACTTGGATGTGAATGCTATTTCTGCCAATTACTGGGCCGTAGTGACCTTGGGGTGCTACTTGAACCTCCGTTTCTTCATTTCTATATTGGGGGTGATAATAGTGCTAATTTCTCAGGTTGCTGTGAAGATGAAAAAGATTTAAACACATTTAGAACAGTGTCAGATATTATAAACACTGTAAGCTATTATTGTTATTATTTTTGCTATGGATCACATCCAAATTATCACTGTGTGGGGACTCAAAAGATGGCCATATCATAGGCTGGGTTGGCACCCAACTCCATGCTGAGGTCAAGGGCTGATAAACAGTCACGGTGAACAGTCATCCCCCGCAAGAAACCATAGGGTGGAAAATCATGTCAGTTCTAGGCTTCGTGTCAGAAACCCCCTCTGAAAATAAAAATAATAACATAAGGGAGGAGAATGGTTAGCCTCATTAGTTCTCCCTTCAGAAACCTCCAACGATTCCTGATCATCTAATAACAAAGTCCTCCCTGGCTTTCAAAATTCTCTACTCTATGGTCCCAGACAGCTTTTCTCACCTGCACTCTTAACTACTTCCCACACTAGTCCTTGCTGTGGACCTTCTGTTCACCTAGCTGCTGCCATTAGAGTTTGTTCCATATTGAGATAATTCTTCCAAAGGCATATTTTCTAAGGGGAGCTGCTTACCTGGTTCTGGGCTCTGCAACCTTGACAGCAACTGTGATTAAGGTAAATTGAGATTCCCTGTCTATCCCTACCAACACCTAAGGGTTTTGGTTATTTTTTGTAACAAAAGGATGAATTACTCATACAACAGGGTGAAATTTATATACAGTAACAAGCAGATGATCTTCAGCATCAGTCCAGCTATAATTAATATACAGTGCCATTCTCTGGCACTTCCAATACCTTCATATTAAAGGGCAATGTGCAGAAGGATCCCTTGCCTCGGATGGGGGAGGAGAGAAAGAAGGTGCCAAGGAGACTAAAAGCCACCAGACAATCATGGAAATTCTTTCTGAAGCTTGTCTTTTGTACCAATTAGTGAACAATTTATGGTAGATAAGCATATTTTCCACAAAAATAATGCAATATTCAGGACCTAAAGGCACTTATTTCACAGGAAATACTTTTTT
>PVKH010045191.1:0-10516 GCA_004027955.1 Chaetophractus vellerosus | reverse complement strand
TAACTGTGCGTTGGGGAAAACGAAATATTCAGACATTTCAGGGATTATTAGACTCTGGCGCAGAAGTGACATTAATTCCAGGAGACCCAAAACATCACTGTGGTCCACCAGTCAGAGCAGGGTCTAATGGAGGTCAGGTGATTGTTGGAGTTTTAGTTCAGGTCCATCTCACAGTGGGTCCAGTGGTTCCCCAGACCCATTCTATGGTTATTTCCCCTGTTCCGGAATGCATAATTGGAATAGACATACTCAGTAACTGGCAGAATTCCCACATTGGATCCCTGACTTGTGAAGTGAGGGCTATTATGGAAGGAAAGGCCAAGTAGAAGACACCAGAACTGCCCCTGTCTAGCAAAATGATAAATCAAAAGCAATACCGGATTCCTGGAGGGATTGCAGAGATTAGTGCCACCATCAAGGATCTGAAGGATGCAGGATCAGTGATTCCCACCACATCCCCATTAAACTCTCCTGTTTGTCCTATGCAGAAAACAGATGGATCTTGGAGGATGACAGTAGATTATCATAAACTTAATTAGGTGGTGACTCCAATCACAGCTGCTGTCCCAGACGTGATATCATTGCTTGAGAAAATCAACATATCCCCTGGTACTTGATATGCAGCTATTGATCTGGCAAATGCTTTTTTCTCAATTGCCATTAGTAAGGACCACCAGAAACAGTTTGCTTTCAGCTGGCAAGGCCAACAGTATACCTTCACTCTCCTGCCTCAGGGATATATCAACTCTCCAGCCCTATGTCATAATATTGTCCACAGGGACCTTGATCATCTCTCCCTCCCACGAGACATCACACTGGTTCATTATATTGATGATATTATGCTGATAGGACCTAGTGAACAAGAAGCAGCAAAGATTCTAGATTTATTGGCAGGGCATTTATGTGAGAGAGGATGGAAGATAAACCCAACAAAAATACAAGAGACTTCCATCTCAGTGAAATTTCTAGATGTCCAGTGGATGGGGCATGTCGAGTTATCCTTCTAAAGTGAAGGATAAGCTGTTGCATCTGGCCCCTCCTATAACCAAAAAAGAGGCACAACACTTAGTTGGTCCCTTCGGATTTTAGAGACAACACATTCCTCATTTGGGTGTGCTACTCAGCCCATTTTTCAAGTGACCAGAAAAGCTGCTAGTTTTGATTGGGGACCAGAACAAGAGGAGGCTCTGTGACTGGTCCAGGCTGCTGTGCAAGCTGCACTGCCACTGGGCCATATGATCCTGCAGATCCAATGGTGCTGGAAGTTTCAGTGGCAAGTAGACTTGCTGTCTAGAGCCTTTGGCAGGTCCCAATAAGAGAGTCATGTAGCAGACCCTTAGGATTTGGAGCAAAGCCCTGCCATCCTCTGTAGATAATTACTTTTCTTTTGAGAAACAGCTTTTGGCCTGCTACTGGGTCTTAGTAGCGACTGTATACTTAACTATGGGCCATCAAGTTACCATGAGATCTCAGTTGCCTATCATGAGCTAGGTATTGTCTGACCCACCAAACCCTAAATTTGGGCATGCACAGCAGCACTCCATAATAAAGTGGAAGTGGTATATATGAGATAGGGGCTCAAGCAGATCCCAAAGGTACAAGTTACATGAGGAAGTAGCCCAAATGCCCATGGTCACCACCCCTGCCATATTATCTTCTCTTTCCCAGCCCACAGCTTTGGCCTCTTAGAGAGTCCCTTACAATCAGTTGACTGAGGAAGAGAAAACTCAGGCCTGATTTGCAGATGGTTCTGCTCATTATGCAGGTACCACCCAAAAGTGGACAGCTGTAGCACTGTAGCCCCTTTTGGGGATGTCCCTCAAGGGCAATGATGAAGGCAAATCCTCCCAGTGGGCAGAACTTCCAGAAGTGCACCTGGTTGTTCATTTTGCTTGGAAGAAGAAATGGCCAGAGGTGCATTTGTACACTGATTCATGGGCTGTTGCCTATTGTTTGGCTGGATGGTCAGGGACTTGAAAGGAACATGATTAGAAAATTTGTGACAAGGAGGTCTGAGGAAGAGGTATGTGGATAGGCTTTTCTGAGTGGGCAAAAAATCATGAAAATATTTGTGTCTCACATGAATGCTCACCAAATGGTGACTTCAGCAGAGGAAGATTTTAATAATCAAGTAGATAAGATGACCTGCTCTGTGGCTAATGCTCAGCCTCTTTCCCCAGCCACTCCTGTCATTGCCCAATGGGTTCATGAACAAAGTGGCCATGGAGGTAGGGATGGCGGTTATGCATGGGCTCAGCAACATGGACTTCCCCTTACCAAGGCTGACTTGGCTACAGCCACTTCTGAGTGCCCAATCTGCCAACAGCAGAGACCCACACTCAGCCCCTGATATGGCACCATTCCCCAAGGTGATCAGCCTGCTACCTGGTAGCAGGTTGATTACATTGGACCACTTTCATTATGGAAGGGGCAATGATTTGTTCTAACTGGAATAGACACATACTCCAGATATGGGTTTGCATTCCCTGCATGCAAAGCTTCTTCCAAACTTCCATCCATGGACTTACTAAATGTCTTATTCACTGCCATGGCATTCCACATAGCATTGCTTCTGATCAAGGAACCCATTTCACAGCAACTGATGTGCAGGAATGGGCACATGCCCACAGAATTCTCTGGTCTTACCATGTTCCCCATCATCTCAAAGCAGCTGGATTGATAAAACGGTGGAATGGCCTTTTGAAGACTCAATTACAATGCCAGCTAGGTGGAAATACCTTGTAGGGCTGGGGCAATGTTCTCCAGGAGGCTGTGTATGCTCTAAATCAGCATCCACTCTATGGTGCTGTTTCTCCCATAGCCAGGATTCACAGGTTCAGGAATGAAGGGGTGGAAATGGGAGAGGCACAAATCACTATTATCCCTAGTGATCACTAGGAAAATGTTTGCTTCCTGTCCCTGCACTTTATTCTGTAGGGATTTAATGCATTTCTGGTTGTATGCAGGAGAATTGAATATTGTTAGGCAAAAATATATACGTGCATGTCTGTTATTGTTTTTATTTAGAGACTAAATATGGTTTAAGGTGATGTATATGGTTGCCCAGTTGATGAGGGGTGGACTGTGGTGGTTAGGCTAATGTGTCAACTCAGCCAAGTAATTGTGCCCAGTTGTTTGGTCAAGGAAGCACTGGGCTAATTGTAATACAAGGACATTTATGGACTTTATTCATCAGTGAGTTTACTGCACAGATGGCTGATTACATCTACAATGAACCTGGGAAGTTGCCATCAGCAATGAGTGATGTTTTATTCAATCAGTTGAATGCCTTAAAAGGGGAAGTGATTTCAGCATTCAGAGAGATTTTCCCAGCTCCTCTTTGGACAACCACTGTCTCCTGGGAACTCATCAAGGAACTTCATTGGACTTTCATTGGAGTCCCTGGTTTGCAGCCTGCCTGCAGAATCTGGACTTGTGCATGCCCACATCATGTGAGAGAATTTTATAAAATCTCATACTATTTACAAATATCTCTTGTTGATTCTGTTTCCCTAAAGAACCCTGACTAATACACCAGCTATCCAAAGTGTAAAATCAATGGCTTTTAGTATAATTACAATGTTGTGCATTCATCACCACGAAAAAATTTTAGAACAATTTCATTACTCCAAAAAAGAAAAACTCCACACCCTTTAACAGTCACCTCTCAATCCCTCTATCCTTACCCAGTCCTACATAACCACTAAACCAATTCCATCTTTATAAGTTGATTTATATTTATATTTTATATAAATGGAATCATACAATATGTAGTAGTTTGTGTCTGGTTTCTTTCATTTAGCATAATGTGTATTTTTTTGGCCTGATATTAACATCTTGTAACATTAACATGCATTTGTTCAGTTTCAAAGAAAAACAGTCTTATATATGCAATATTACCCATATTCATATTTTACAAGAGGTTTTATTATGCTATACAGTTCCATGTTACATTTTTTAGCTTTCCTTCTAGTTAACCCTGCACAAATTAACCCTCAGCTTTTCATTCTCTAACCTCACTCTATTTTCTGGTGACCTATATTTCAGTTATTAACTCCATGAGTTTACACAATATATTTAGTTCATAATAGTACAATCATTTAGTATTTGCCCTTTTTTTTTTAAAAGGATTTATTTATTTATTTAGTTTTATCCATTCTTACCCCTCCCCTCTGTTTTTGCTGTTTTTGTGTCCATTCACTGGGCAACTCTGTGTCTGTTTCCTGCCCTCTCTTCTCATCCTTCTCCTGTCTTCACTGGGATTCGATCCTTGGAACCTCTGATGTGGGAGAGGAGTGTCCTCCTGCCTGCGCCACCTTAGTTCTGGGTTTTTTGGCAGATCTTGTCTTGGCTCTCCCTTGTGTCACTTTCCTGTTATGTCATCATCTTGCTGCATGGCTCACAGGATCTGACCACGCACCTGCACGCAAGGCCTGGGAGGCTCACCTGCTCACAGGGCCTGGCGGCGTACCCACATATGGGGCCTGACAGTGCACCCGTGCACAAGGCCTGGTGGCCCACATGCTTTCTATATTTTTCTTTTTTAAAAATTTTACCAGGAGGTCCTGGGGATCAAATCCAGGTCCCTCCATATGGGAGACAGACACCCAACCATTTGAGCCACATCCATCCCCCTGCTATATCTCTTAAGGTTGACCAAAGATACCTAGAGTCACAGTCATTTCCCAAACAGGATGGTCATATAATAAATCAGGCTTAGTTTATCACTAGCATTCTAAAAGCCAGACCTAGGGAGAAAAACTAGGTCTGGGGACACATGCATGGTTTCTAATATAGCGAACGTTTAACCTACCCTGATTATCACAAAATCAGGACAGCGAGAATATTCGCACAATATTGTCCTTTTGTGTCTGGCTTGCTTCACTCAACATAATGTCCTTCAGATTCATCCATGTTGTCATATGCTTCATGACTTCACTTCTTACAGTTGCATAATATTTCATTGTGTGTATATATCACAGTTTGTTTATCCCTTTATCAGTTGTTGTTTCTGTCTTTTGGCAATCGTGAATAATGCCGCTATGAACATTGATGTACATATAAGTTAGAATTGACCTGTTTTTTCTGATACATTGAATTTATTATAATTATTTAGTGAGTTTTTCTACCTCTAATTATACTTTTTTGTCATAAGGCCTATTTTTAGGTTATTAATGTAGCTATGCCAACTTTCTTTTAGACAGTGTTTGCCAGCTATGTCTTTTTCTAACCTTACATATTCAACCTGTCTGGATATTTATGTTTTAGACATGCCTCTTTTGAACAGAATATAGCTGGGATTGTTTGTTTACCTATTGTGACAATCTCTATATTTTAACTGTAAAGTTTAATTAACTAATTCATTTTATTGTGATTACTGATATATTTGAAATTGTTTCTGCCAGCTTCCTTTTCATTTTTATTTGTTCAGCTTAAAAAAATACTTCTGCTTTTTGCCTTTTCTTTTCTTTGCATTGATTGAGTTCTCTTTGTTTTAGTTTGTTTTATTTCTTATTCCAATTTTTCTCCTCCTATGGTTTGGAAGTTATACATTCTATTATTTTAATCATTGCCCTTGATATATTACTATGCACATTAATAATAAAATATAAAATTAATCAATATCTTAACTGATTCCCCAAATAAAACAATGACTTCAGGACAGTTTTAGTCTGATTGCCCCCTCAAGTTATATATTATTATTGTCTAGTATTTTAGTTTAAAACCCTAGAAAAAAGAAATCATTAATATTATAATAGTATTTGTTTAGATATACTTTCATGTTTACCAATTTCTTTGTTCATCACTGTTACTGCATCACAGATTTTTTTGGAAATTATTATTTTCCTTCTTCCTCAAGTGTGCCATATAGAAAAATTCTAAGTGAAGACCTCTTGGTGATATACTCACTAAGTTTTCTTCTGAAAAATTTATTTATTTTGCCATTCTTTATTTAGAAAATAACTTTATTCAGATATTATTCATATGCCATGCAATTCTCCCATGTAAAGTGTAAAGTTCAATGGTTTTTAGTATATTCACAGAGAAGCATGCCTTCACCTAAACAATCAAATTGAGAATATTTTCATCACCTCAAAAAGAAACCCATAAGCACCCGTTAGCTATCACCCTCTATCTTCCCATTCCTCCTTTAGCACTAAACAACCACTAATTTACTTTCTGTCTCTATGGATTTACCTATTCTGGGTATTCATATGAATAAATTCATACAATATGTGGCCTTTTGTGTCTGGCATCTTTAACTTAGCACAAAATTTTCAAGGTTCATCCATGTTGTAGTAGGTAACCATACTTCATTCCTTTCTCCTGGCTGAATAATATTCCAATGCATGGATATATAACATTTTGTTTAGCCACTCATCAGTTGGTGGAAAAATAGGTCGTTTCCATCTTTTGGATATTATGAATAATGTCACTATAAATATTAGAGTAAATGGTTTGTGTGACATGTACTTTCATTTCTCTTGGGTGTATAACTACTAGTGGAATTGTTGGGTGTATTAGTCAGCCAAAGGGGTGCTGATGCAAAATACCAGAAATCTGTTGGCTTTTATAAAGGGTATTTATTTGGGGTAGAAACCCAGAGTTACCAGGCCATAAAGCATAAGTTACTTCCCTCACCAAAGTCTTTTGCCACGTGTTGGAGCAAGATGGCTGCCGATGTCTGTGAGGGTTCAGGCTTCCTGGGTTTCTCTCTTCCTGGGGCTTGCTTCTCTCTGGGATCAGCAGCTCTGTTTTCTCCACAAGGTCAGCTGTAGACTATCAGGTGAATGGCTCTGTCTTTCTCCCCAGGGCTTCTGCCATGCATAAGAGCTCTCTCTCTTCCTCTATGTTCTTCTCCTGTGTGTTCACTTCCTGGGCTCCAGCTCAAAACTCAGCATCAGAACTCCAACTCTGTCCTTTGCCATGTCTTTCATCTGTGAGTCCCCACCCACCAAGGGGTGGGGGCTCAATGCCCTACTGATGTGGCCCAATCAAAGCCCTAATCATAATGTAATCACACCCAGAGGAATAGACCAGTTTACAAACATAATCTATATCTATTTTTGGAATTCACAAATAATGCCAGACTGCTACACTGGGTCATATGGTAACTCTATTATTAACATTTTGAGGTATTGTCAGACTGTTTACCAAAGCAGCTGAACCATTTCACATTCTCACCAGCAATATATGAAACTTCCAATTTCCCCATATCCTTGTCAACATTTGTAATTGTCTGACTTTTTTATTCTAGCCCACATAGTGGTTGTGAAATGGTATCTCTTTGTGGTTTTAATTTGCCTTTTCCTAATATCTAACAGTGTTGCACATCCTTTCATGTGCTTACTAACCATTTGTGTATATTCCATGGAGAAATATCTACTCAGATCCTTTGCCTATTTTTAATTGGGTTATTTGCCTTTATATAATTGTGTTATAAGAGTTCTTTATTTATTCTAGATACAAGTCCTTTATCAAATTATTTACAAATATTTTCTTCCATTCAGGGGTTGTCTTTTCACTTTCTTTTTTTAAATTTTAAACTGTGTATTTTCCCAAGTATTTTACAATTTTTTTTACTTTAAATACATCAAATGAGTGTATGAGAGAATATCGTCTTAATCGGACTCATAGCAAGTCCATTTCTTCGATTTCTTTCTTTCTTTCTTTCTTTCTTTCTTTCTTTCTTTCTTTCTTTCTTTAGGATACATTGATTACATAAATGTTACACAGAAATTTTAGGAGTACCCATATGCCACACCTCCCACACCTCCCACAACCTCCCACATATATATCCTTCATCAGTGTGGCACAATGCCTGTGATAGATATACACATTTTGGGGCTTTGCCATCAATCATGGACCACAGTTCAGACTGTAGACCACCCTCTCTCCCACACAGTTCTACATGATACATGATGATATAAAATGGCCTATATCCTCCATTGCAACATCACCCAGGACAATTCCCAAGTCCCAAAAAAAGCCCCCGTATCACATCTTTTCACTTTCTTATCATGCTCTTTGAAGCACAAAAATATCTAATTTTGATTTAGTTCAATTTATCTATTTTTTCTTTGTGATTTAGGTGGCATTTGTAAGAATCTATTGCCAAATACAAGATCCTGAAGATTTTCGCCTATGTTTTCTTCTAAGAGTTTTATGGCTTTAGCTCTTATATGTAGGTTGTTGGTCTATTTTGAGTTAAGTTTTGTATATGGTATGTGGTAGGGCTCCACTTTCTTTTTTTTTTTTTTTAAAGATTTATTTATTTTATTACATATCTCCCCTCCCCCCCGCTGCCGCGACGCGCCGAGACCGGTCACTGCACAGGCGCGGCTTTGCCTGCTTGTGGGCGGCTTCTGCTTCCATTCACAGCCGGCTCTGCTTCAGTTCGCGGGTGGCTGGCTGCGCTCCATTCGTGGGCGACCTGCCCTGCCCGTGGCGGCTTTTGCCCTGTCCGTGGCAGCTTTTTGCCCTGCCCATGGCGGCTCTGCCCGCCCATGGCGGAATGCCCTTCTCAAGGCAGTCTGCCCGCCAGGAGATGTCCCCAGGAACCGAACCCGGGGTCTCCCATGTGGTATGCTGGCGCCCTATCCACTGGGCTATCCAGCCGGCCCCCACTTTCATTTTTTGCATGTGGATAGCAACATTTAATGTTATTATTGATATAGTTGGTTTTATGTCTGCCTTTTTACTTTTTTTTTTTCCTATGTGTCTCATCTTTTTTCGGTCCATTATTCCTTCTTTACTGCTTTCTTTTACATTAAGTGAATATATTCTAATGGAGCATTTTAATATCTTTAATATGTTTTCACTTTTTTTTTAGTTTCTTAATGGTTACTCTAGGGCTCACTATATATATATTAACTTATCAGAATCAGCTTAAGATGTATACTAACAATTCCAGTGATATATAAAAATGCTACTCCTATATAGCTCTATTCCCTTTTCCTCTTTTTTGTAGTATTATTGTTATACATATTACATCTGTTAATGTTAAAGACCTAACAATGCATTGTTATAAATATTAGTTTGCCATCAGTGGCCATTTCCTTAATTCTATACAGCTTTTTCTCCCACCCACACCCTTTGAGATGAATATACTACACTTATAGTATTGCAATATGTTATAGGCACAACATTGCATTTTACACACATTATTTTATACAATTGCTTTTAAAATCAGTTTTGAGAAGAAAGGAGAAAATATGAATTTATGATGTCTTTTATAATTTCATAATTACATTTACCAGTGCTCTTTGTTTTTTTGTGTGTGGTATGTGGATTCAACTATCTGCTGTCACTTATTTTTAACCTAAAAAACTTTCTTTAACATTTCTTGTAAGGTAATTTTGCTAGTGACAAAATTCTCCCAGTTTTTGTTTATCTGGGAAAGTCTTTATTTTACCTGCATTTTTGAAAAATAGCTTTGTTGAATATATGTATTATGGGTTGAATTGCACTGCTCAAAAAGATAGGATGAAGTACTGATCCCCAATACCTCAAAATTTGATCTTATTTGGAAATAGGATTATTACAGTTGGAATTAGGCAAGTTAAAACTAGGTCATACTGGAACAAGGTGGACCCATTAATCCAGTATGACTGGCGTCCTTATAAAAAGGGAAGAGGATACATAGACAGACACTGATAGGAGAATGCCATGCAAAGATGGAGACAGAAGGGAGAATACCATGTGACAACAGAGGCAGATATTGAAGCCCAAAGATTCTCATAAACTACCAGAAGCTAGGAAGAAGGTAGAAAGGATTCTCCCCCTACAGATTTTGGACTTCTGGGCTCCAAACTGTAAGATAATAGCTTTAAGCCATTCAATTTCTAGTACTTTGTTATGGCAGCCTTAGGAAAATAAAACAATAGGAATCTTGGAATCTTGGTTGACAGTCGTTGTCTTTAAGCACTTTGACTATGTTGTCCCACTGCCTTTCTGTCTCCATAGTTTCTACTGTGAAGGCAGCTGCTAACATTATTGGTGTCCCCTTATGAGTGATGAGGTTTTTCCTCTTGCTGCTTTAAAGATGTTCTCCTTGTCTTGGATTTTCAACATATTTATTATGATGTATCTTGTTTTAGTTTGCTAAAAGTATCTGGGAGCAATATACCAGAAATGGGATGGCTTTTACAATGGGAATTTATTAGGTTAAAAGCTTACAGTTCTGAGACTGTAGAAGTGTCCAAATAAAGTCATCATCAAGAGATGCTGTTTCATAAAGTTGCAACTGTGGATGATCAGGCACATAGCAGTGTCATCTAAAGATGCTTTCTTTCCAAGCTCAGATGTGTGTGATCAGGCACATGGCAGGGCATAATAGCAGCTCTACCAGTCTCTGCCTTCTCTGCCAGTCTTACTTTCTCCCTGAGCTTGGCTGTGTGCAATCAGGCATATGGCTCATTTCTCCCCACTTCTCTGGGCCTCATCTCTTTCAGCCTCTCTGGGCCCTTTTTCTGTGCTTCTGTGCTCCACTGGTTCTGGCCTCCAGGGCTTCTCT
>PVKH010045190.1:0-10518 GCA_004027955.1 Chaetophractus vellerosus | reverse complement strand
TGAAGAATTACTCAATAAATGAGAGAATACTGAATTCCCATCCTGGGGAGCTCTGCCATATTCTCTGGGGGAGTAACAGCAGCCCCCTGGGTGCAGGATCAGTGTCTGGTGAGGGAGGATGGTCCATTGATGGGCCCTTGTTATTGATGGCTAGCCTTATGAGTCTTTGCTCCTGAAATTGAAACAACCTGTTGTTATGGGATACCTTAGAGTTGCCTCTTGAGAGCCTCCTTGTTGCTTGGGTGTGGCCTCTCTCTGGGCCAGACTCAGCATATGAATGCATTGCCTTCCTCCAAGCATGGGACATGACTCCTGGGATGAGCCTCCCTGGCAATGAGGGATTACTAACAAATCCCAATGGGCAATATGACTGGAAAGACTTCAAATAAAGCAGGGAAATGGTAAGGACAAATGATTTCATAGGGCTAGGAGACTTCAAGGTGAGTCAGGAGTTCATCCCAGAGGTAACACTTGTTCATATCTCAGTAAGACCTCATAGGCTTCCAGTGCAAATATCTCCCCAAACCAGAGAGTATCTTGAGTGCTCTGGAGACATCCACATCCTATATCAGAGCAGAGTTTGATGCCTTATCAGTGGGGCCTAATTTGGAATCCTTGCTCCTGCATGTGACAGAGTTTGACTGAAATATGTCTTCCCTACACATGGTCCATCTGTATCTTCTGTTCAAACCTATATGTGATGCCAAAGTTTTAGGTGTACTTCCAGAAAGTGGAGTCTATGGGCTGTCCATGTGCCAGCTTGGTCTAAAAGCTCCATGGAGCTGCAACTCCAACTCTCCAACTCAATGGACTCACCCAGGACACCTAGTGGGGAAATGATTGTGGACAACTGCTATCCCAGGGAATGGAGAGAGTCTGCAGCTGCAGGCAGGATAATCTCATCCATGGGATATACACCCCCTCTCACTTGCAGTTGGAGTGGACATCACCATCCCAGACTCCTCAGGATTGGGGGAAGAGCTATGGACTAGAGTGGACTTACTGGTATTCTGTTATAGACTTATTGTGATTTATGCAATGGAAGAAATTACAACAGTAAGTGGAGCCAGTGGCCACTGGATGCTTTGGGGGCAGGGAAAGAGAAAAGCAGTTGTAATAGGGGTGGTTTTTGGGGACTTGGGAATTATCCTGAGTGACATTGCAATGACAGATATAGGCCATTTTATATCATATAAAACATGCAGAACTGTGTGGGGGAGAGTGTTGTCTACAATGTGAGCTATGGCCCATGCTTAGCAGCAAAGCCCTAAAATGTGTATATCTATTACAGGTGATGTGCCACACTAATGAAGGATGTATATGTGGGAGTTGTGCAATTTGTGGGAGGTGGGGCATATGAGTACCCCTGTAATTTTTGTGTAACATTTATGTAATCTATGTACCTTTAAAAATAATTAATTAAAAATAAATAAAAATAAAAATAATAAAAAATAATGTACTTGCAACTGCAAAAATTAAAAATAAATAAACTTCAGAAGGCAAGTCCATCTTATTCACAAAACAAAACAAAACAAAAAAAATTGGTATTTTTTACATTGCTATAATCACAATAAGTCTATAGCAGAATATTAGTAAGTTTATTTTAGTCCATAGTTTGTTTCCCAAACCTGAGGACTCTGGGATGGTGATGCCCACTCCATCATTTATTGAGGGAGACTTCGGACCCATGCATCTGATGGATGGTAATCTCTTGCTTGCATTTGTAGGCACCCTCAGTTCCTTGGTATATTGTTTGCCCATCTTCTCCTCCTGGTTAGTTGTCCTGGGTGAGTCCATTGAATTGGAGAACAACTCCATTCATGTTCAGGGCTCAGTTTGTACATGGACAGCCCAAAGATTTAAGTCTCTTGGATGTACACCTACCAACAAGTGTACTAATTATACATTTGAATAGAAGGACAGAAGAGTCATGCATAGGGAAACCACTGATGAGTCTAACTCTCTGATACTGGGGTGCATAAATACCAGTTTAGGGCTCACTGGCAAGTGGCCAAATTCCTGAGCTATATGTCCTGTTTACAGTATTTGGATGCCTCCATATTCCTGAGTAGATTCACTATCTGGGGTATTATCTACTTCGGCTGTCAATGAGATCCTGTTGAGATGTGTAGAATTACTACCTCTGGAATGGCCTCCTGACTCACCTTGAAGTCTCTTAGCCATACAAACTCATTTGTCTTTAGCTTTTCCCCCTTTTGGTCAAGGTCTTTTCTTCCCAGATGCATTGCTTGTTGGTACTTGGTAGTATTCCCTTGGTGCCAGGGATGCTAATCCCCAGGGTTCATGTCACACCCTGGGGGAAAGTTAAGGCTTTATATGCTGAGTTTGGATTAGAAAGTGGCCACATTTGAGCAACAAGGAGGCTTCCCATAAGTAACTCTTAGACACCATATGTCACTAGGCTATTTCAATTTCAAGAGCAAAGGTACATAAGCATAGTCATCATTGCCAAGTGTCCTTCAATGGACTATCCTCCTTCACAAGTAAAATAGAAACTCAACCTTTCACAATCCCTTTACTTGTGGCATTTTTTTGTTCCATTAGAGAACGTGGCAGAGCCCCCCAGATGGTAATTTGATATTCTTTTAGTTATTGTGTGAATCTCCACCTGTTGTGACAATGCCCCATTAACCCTTAAACACATTTATATGTCTTATATATATCCAGGTGAACTGCCTTCCATGTATTCTCCCTCACTGATACCCCACACTGATGTTCTTTCCCCGCCACAGTTGTAACCCTTCTGTGATCTAAAATCTCTTCAATAATGAAGCCAATAAAATAGGCACATACAATTAATAAGAAAATGAAACAAAAATGATAGTTATATACATAAGAAGTAAAATACAGAAAAATATAAAGTAAAAATAAAATAATATTTCAAAAAATTGGGATATTAAAAAATAATGAAAAATATTTCAAGAAAAAACTTTTAAAAATAGTTTGCCTTTCATCACTGTAAGACTGTTGTCATCTCCAAGTATCTTTTTTTCCATTTTTTCTTCAAAGAAGATTTAGGTCACAGTAGAATCACATACAAGGGATTCGCATATACTCAATATCCTCCTCCTTTTCAACTTTCCTATATTAATAAGATATTACATGTGGATGGTACATTTGTTATAATTGATGCACATATATTGAAACATAGCTACTAACCATTGTCAATGGTTCACATTATGGTTTATATTTTGGACCATGTACTTTTATAAACTCTGATAAAATAAAATTTAACCTGTCTTGGATCAATCATTATAAAATAATGCAGAACATTTACATCACCCTCAAATGCCCCCTGTTCCATCTATTTTATTCTTCCCTCCTCCTCCCCTTTGGACCCATGGCAACTACCAGGCTTCACTCCTTGAAGGACAAGATTCATAGTTACTTGCATCTTCACTGAGGGATTGACACACTGGTCTGTCCTCCCTTATTAGAAACCACTGATGCTCTCAAGTGACTCCTGTACCTTGTTTGAGAATATAGCAGTCTTCCCTAGGATGGGAGTCTAACATCTTCCCCCTCATTAGGTGGATCTCTACCCAATGATGCAGGACACTATGCCAAAATTATCACCCACATGCTCCATAGAAGCCTGCCCCAGTGTGCCCTGGACTGAATGCCCCAATCCAAGACCCTAAACCATTAACCTTTCTTTGATCTATTGCCAAATGACCATTCCCAACATCGTAATTTCAACCATGTACCCACCACTAACCAGTGTTCACCTGGTCCTTTCCCCAACCCTCCCCCAAATTCAATGGACCACACAACCTACCCTCCCCACCCTATGCTCCTGTCAAACCTGCACCACCAAACCCAATATTATCATGAAACCCCTGTCATATCCCTTCACTGCACAACTACATGCCTCCACCTTGTCATAGATTTTGCCCACATGGGCGTTGGCTCACAACCTGCTTCTCCCTTTCTATTTCCTGTAAACCTATCCTCCAGACACTAGCTCTGTGAGTCTTCTCAGTTTGCTTAATTTATATCAGTGAGGTCATGTAATATTTGTCCATTAATGCATGGCTTGCTTTACTCAACGTAAGGTCCACAAAGTTCTTCCATGTTATCCTGTGTGTTAGTACTGAATTCTCCTTAGCTGAGTAATATTCCATGTGTGTATATACCACATTTTGTTTATCCATTCATCGGTTGATGGGTATTTGTTTTGATTCCAACATTTGGCAATAGTGAATAATGCCACCGAGTACATTGGCGTGCATATATCTGTTAATGTCCTTGCTTTCAGTTCTTCTGGGTACATACTCAACAGTGAAATTGCTGGATCATATGTCAGATTTATAGTTAGTTTTTTGAGGACCCACAAACTGTCCTCCACCATGGCTGCACCATTCTACATTCCCATCAGCAGTGGACAAGGGCTCCTGTTCTTCTGCATCTTCTCCAACACTTGCAGTCCTCTGTTTTTTTTTTATATTACACCCCCTCCCTTTCTGCTTGTTTTTGCTGTGTTAATTCTTGCATTCTCCCATGTCTGCTTGTCCCCAACCCTGTGCAGTGACCTGCCAAGTCAGCTCACCACGTGGCAGCCTGCCTGCTCATGGGGGTTTGCCCTGCCTGTGGCATCTTTACCCTGCCAGCAGCAGCTTTGCCCTGCCCATGGTGGTTTGCCTTCTCAAGGCAGTCTGACCACTGGAGGTGGCCCCAGCAACCGAACCCAGGGCCTCCTATCAGGTAATCTGGTGCCCTACAGCCAGCCCCCTCTGTTTTTTTAATAGCCACCTGTCTAAAGGGTATAAGATGGTATCTCATTTTAGTTTTGATATGCATTTCTCTAATAGCTAGTGCTGCTGAGCATCTTTTCATGTGCTTTTTAGCCATTTGTATTTCTTCTTTGAAGAAGTGTCTATTCAAATCACTTGACCATTTTTAAAATGGGTTATTTGTCTTTTTTTTCAAGGTGCAAGACTTTTTAATATATGATAGATAATAAAGTCCTATCAGATATATGCTTACCAAATATGTTCTCCCATTGTGTAGGCTGCCTTGTCACTTTCTTGACAAACGGCTTTGAAGCACAAACGTTTTTAATATTGATGAGGTCCCATTTATCTATTTTTTTCATTGCTGGTGATTTGGGTGTGAAGTTCATGAAATCATTTTATACTACAAGAACCTATAGATGTTTCCCTATATTATCTTCCAAGATCTTTATGGACTTGGATTTTATATGTGGATCTTTGATCCATCTTGAGTTGATTTTAGTATAAGGTGTGAGATGGCATTTCTTTTGGGTATAGATATTCATTTCTCCAAGCACCATTTGTTGAAGAGGCCATTCTCTCCCAGTTGAGTTGGCTTGGTGGCCTTATTGAATATTAGATGAATTTATATGCAAGGATCTATATCAGAACTCTCGATTTGGTTTCATTGGTCAGTATGTCTAGCCTTGTGCCAATACTACACAGTTTTGACCACTGTAGCTTTGTAGTATGTTTTAAAGCCAGGTAGTGTGATTCCTCCCACTTCATTTTTCTTTTTTCAATATTTCTTTGGCTATTCAGGAACTCTTGCCCTTTCAAATAAATTTCATAGTTAGTTTTTCAAATTCAGTAATAAATGCTATGTTGATTTTTATTTGGATTGTGTTAAATCTATAGATTAGTTTGGGTAGGATAGAAATGTTAATGATATTTAGTCTTCCTATCAATGCACAGGGAATATTCTTCTTTTTATTTAAGATTTCTTTGATTTCCTTTAAGAGTGTTGTGTAGTTTTATTCATATAAGTCATTTACATCTTTAGTTAAATTTATTGCTAGGCATTTCATTCTTTAGCTGCTATTGTAAATGGGATTTTGTTCCTGATTTCATCCTCAGATTTCTTATTATAGGTGTACAGAAATGCTACTGACTTTTGTGTATTGATCTTAAAATCTGAGACATTAATGAAATCATTTAAAAGTTCTAGAAGCATTTTTGTAGATTTGCCAGGGCTTTCTGTGTATAGGATCATGTCATCTGCACATAGTGAAGTTTTACTTTTTCCTTTCCAATTTTGATGCCCTTTATATCTTTTTCTTGCTTAAGTGCTTGAGCAAATACTTCTAACACAAAGTTAAATAGGAATGGTGATAGTGGGCATCCTTGTCTAGTTCCCAATCTAAGAGGGAAAGCTTTTAGGATTTCACCATTTTATATGATGTTTGCTGTGGATTTTTCATATATCCTCTTTATTATTTTGATGAAATTTCTTTCTATCACTATATTTTGTAGTACTTTTTCAGGAGAGGTTGCTGTATTTTGTTGAATACTTTTTCTGCATCTGTGGAGATGAAAATGTGATTTCTTTTCTTTCAATCTATTTCTGTGGTGTATAACATTGAATGATTTTCCTATTTTGAACCATCCTTGCATACTAGGAATGAAACCCACTTGGTCATTGTGTGTAATTCAATTGATGTGTTGTTGAATATGATTAGTAAGTATTTTGTTGAGTATTTTAGTGTCCAGGTTCATTAGGGATATTGGTCTAGTTTTCCTTTCTGGTGGTGCCATTGTTTGGCATTGGCATTAGGGTGATGTTGGTGCCATAGAATGAGTTAGGCAATGTTCTTTCCACTTCGATTTTATTGAAGAGTTTAAGCAAGTTTGCTGTTTGTTATTTCTGGAATGCTTAGTGCAGTTCACCCATCATATGTGTTATCTTTTTATGTATGTTTACAATTTCTTCAGTATGTCCTCCTGGTGTCTTCTTAATATCCTTAATCTCTTCCTTCACTTCATTAATTTGATTTGTGATACTTTTTGGACAACTCTGATTAGTTGTTCCATGTTCTGCATCTCCTCTTGATTTTTATTCAGTTCATTGGGCTGGGCCATGTTTTCCTATTTGTTAGTATGACTTGCATTTTTTGTTGGAATCTAGTAACTTTTTTTTTTTGGTGTGTGACTTCAGTTGATTGGCTTCTCTCTCTGCTCTATGATTTTATTTTGTTGTTTTTGAGTGTGTTAAGATTTCACTTTGATACTTCATTCCTCTTATTTTATTTCCTTGGCATTTTCTATGTTTCCTTTTTTAAAAAAGATTTAGTATCAGAGAAATAGGAAGAGATAGGATGAGTAAATGAATAATAGTAGTGATAATAGTGAAAGGTAGGAGAGGGACCTAGCAAAATGTAGGCTTTGAATAATTAACCAGAGTAAGAAAAATAAGATTAGAAAAGTAAAATAGAATCAATGAGACATGAAACAGAATAGAGAAAAATATAGAATGAATTAAAAGTCAAGAGTGATGAGAAGAGGGGAATAGAAAAAGTAGAAGAGAGAAGGAAAGGGAAAAAAGTTTAAAAATAGTGAAAATAAAACATGGAGAACGTTGGAGAGAGAAATAAGTTCAGGAAAAATTGAAGGCCAAGCCCAAAGAGGTGGAATGAAAGAACAAGAAAACAGAAAATGACAGGATGAAGGAGGAAAAAGATGAAGCATCGGTAGAGAAAATTGGGACAGAAGAGAAAGAAAGGAAAAATTGACAAATAGAGAAACAAAGGAAGAAGGGATACAACAGCAAGAAATCAGGACAGCAGCTACTCTATTTTTTTCTTTAAAGAAGAAGAAGAAGAAGGCAGGAAAAGGATCAAAAAGCCAATAACACAGAAACACAGTCTTTTCTCTTGGACCCCAATGATTTTCTCAGGCTGTTGTTATTCAAGAATCACCCTGCAGCCTGTCCTCTGCAGGTTTTAAGCCAGGCTTTAGTCCGGAAAATAAGGAAAGTAAAAAAGGAAACTTTTCCTTTTTTAAAAAATAAGAGATCCAATAAAAGCTAATACAAAGAGGAGTATGTTCCCTGTCATAAAACTTCACTGGCTGCTTGATAACCTTGTATTGCTTCTCAGAGAGGAGTCGGATCAAACCACAGACCTTGTATATGCTACACTAGAGCTCTTCCACTGAGTTAATGTGCCTTCATAGGTTAGCAAAGCTTTTAAGAAACCTGTCAGCCCCTATTCCTTCACTGTTATCTCTGTCTCCTTTCTGATGTCAATTCTCTGTTTACCAAGGCTGCTGAGCATAGTAGCCTACCTGAGGAGTTCCACTTCCCCTCTCCCTGTTGCATGAGTGTCTCTTCCAACACCCAGTTGTAGCTCAGCTGGCTAAAATAACCACACAGAGACAACTCTGCACCCTCTCAGACCCCTCATCCTCCCATAGGAGGTTGCTGACACACTCCTATTGGAGGAGGAAGCCAGCAGCTCCACTTAGGCTGTTTGTCCTGAAGGTGGGTTATAATCACCTCTTCCATCCACAGGCAGGAGAAACTCAAGATTTTTTCCAACTTCCTTTACTTTATCAAACCTTCATAGAGGACCCAGAGTCCCCCACATTCTATATGTATCATGAGGTGCTGGCAGGGAGGAAGATGTCTGTTCTCCTTTTTGATACCATTGCCAGGATTTTTACCTTCACCTGATATCTCATGGATGGTGGAGGGGAGCCCTTCCTGGCATCCTGGAGAATCAATAACGTGCAGTTTCTGTTTTGGCTTCCTCCTCTCTGTCCCTGTTACTTGTGAAGCAGTGTTTTGTACTACTGTAACCCAAAGCAGGTCACCAAGGCAGCCCTAGACTACCTCACAGTTGTTTTAGTAAGAGCAAAGCTTTACCTGTCCACCCCATCAGCAATGTTCCCACAATCACCCTATTTCCACTCTTAAAATATCATCCTTGGGACATTGTAAATAAATGCTTGAATGAACACATAGCCACATACACTTTCAAGCACACACAAACACACACACATACACACATACCTTCATAAAGAAAAGCAAACATGTACAGGCATTGCCAGATACATATCCACTTAGAAAAAATAGTTCTTCCAACAGTATAATATTTTTGGCAAATACATTGTACCTATTACGATATCGTCACTTAATTTAAATGCTAAATAAGAAAACAGATTCCCTGTGTTTAAAAAATCAATAATAAATGCATATTGGAGATAATTTGTTACTTAAGCTTTACTGAATAAAAATTGAATACCTTATTTATATGTGTGCATTTCAAAGGACATCTGTCTAAAGTTTAATTTATTAAATCAATCATTCAACACAATTTTTTGTTCAAAAATATGTTTAGGGTTACAGGTTTAGTATTAGTATTAGGAAACAACTCTAGGTTTGGTGATGACTATTAAGCTCTCATATGTTATACTAGTCAGTCTTGGATTGTACAGTCTATTATTCTGTGCCATTAACCACTGTGATGGCTCTTATAACAAGGAAAGAATATTATTTTCCTCTGAATTCTTACTGTAATTTATTCCTTTATTGAGTTATTCCAAATTATCTATATTCAGTTTTATTGCCTCATGAGAATTTAAAATCATTCAATTCATTGTATATGTTATTGGTAAATCTCAAATTAATAGCTTCCAAGAGGTAAAATAAAGATGTAACTTAATAATTTTACTCCTGTGTTCAATAAGTAGCTATCTGGAATGATGCAACTATATCTGTATCATTCACTCACAAATGTTTCACAACTTACATTGCTCTCATGATGAATTTCAGCAAAAATGAAACAATGAATCAAATGAGACATACATATAAGGTATATTAATGTGCTCATCTGTTCATGGAGCATTGTCTTAGTGGGTGGAGGCTCACACAATAACTGAGAGAATATTGAATTCCCATCTTGGAGTGCTCTGCCACATTCTCTAATGAAGCAGCAATTGTCCCCCAAATGCAGGGGCAATGAATGGTGAAGGATGATGGTCTATTGATGGGCCCTTGATATTGACAACTATGCTTCTGAGCCTTTGCTCTTGAAATTGAAACTTAGCCTAGTGTTGTGGGATGCCTAAGAGTTGCCTCCTGAGATCCTCCTTTTTGCTCAAATGTGGCATCTCTCTAACCCAAACTTAGCATATAAATGTATTACCTCCCCCCCAGTGTGGGACATGACTCGAGGGGTTGAGCATCCCTGGCACCAAGGGATTACTACCAAGCACCAACTATCAATGTGACTAGAAAAAGAACTCAAATAAAAGAGGGAAAAGGTAAAGGCAAATGAGTTTATTTGGCTAAGAGACTTCAAAGTGAGTTGGAAGGTCATCCCAGAGGTAATGTTTATGTACACCTCAGCAGAACCTCATGGACTGTTTAAGTGGATACTACACAAAATTGTGAGGTTCCTGAGGGCTCTGGAGACACCAAAGTCCTATGGCCAGGGGAGATAGCTCTGGAGTTTTGTGCCTCGCCAGTGGGTCCTGTTTGAACTTATACTTGGTACTGGAATTGGTAGGCATGTGTTCAAGAGACTTTAATCTTTGGGATTTTCATGTGTCAGCTGGGCCCTGAGCCTGAGCAGAGTTGCAACACCTAGTCTCCTGTTCCTTTTACCTACCCAGGACAACTAACAAGGAGGTGAGGATTGACAAGCACCATGCCAATGAAAGCAGAGAGCCTACAACTGCAAGTAAGAAAATCCCATCCATAGGCTGTATGGGATCAAAACCCCTT
>PVKH010045189.1:0-10527 GCA_004027955.1 Chaetophractus vellerosus | reverse complement strand
CATGTATTTGGGACAAAACACTAGAGAGCAGTAGGCTCCAGCAGCCAGTTCCTTGGGGAGGGGAGTTATGAGCAAGGGAGAACCCTAGATCCAGGTCTTCACCTTGCCTACCAGCATGGGCGTGAGGGGTGGGCAACCTGGCAGAGAACTCTCACAGACTCCCCCTTTATATGTCAATAAACACTCTGGGCCCCTGGCCAACCAGGGCTCAGTGAGGCTCAGGACAGCATGGCATCACAATGAGCTCTGTGATCCTGTGTGTGGGGAGGGCTGCCTATCTGCAAAGGGTTGTCATCCTGGTTGATGTCCCAGTTATCTACTGCTGTGTAACAACCCACTCCAAAACTTAGAGCTTATAAAACAGAGAAAAAAAACAATCATTTTTTTTTTTTACTCATGAATCTGCAATTTGGGCAGGGTTCATTGGAGGAAAGCATGTCCTCTGCTCCATGTGGTGTCAGCTGGGGGCTAGAAATTCCACTTCCAGGATGGCTCACATGATTGGCAAGTTGGAGCTGTCAGCTGGAAAGCTCAGCTGAGGCTGAGGGCCAAGGGTCTTCATTCCTCTCTGTGGCCTGCTGGGACTTTCTAATAGCACTGTGACTGGGTTCAAGGGCAAGCATCTTAAATGACAGGAAATGGAAGCTGCCCATTTCTTAAGGCCTGGACCTGAAAGCTGGCATAGCATCATTTCTGCCATATCCTGTTAAGACATCTAGATTCAAGGAGAGGGGATGTAGACCCCATCTTTTGATGGGAGGAGTGTCAAAGAATCTGGGCTGCACTGCCAGAGCAAATCTGTATAACAGATGGGCATGTCACTGCCTTCATGGTTCAGCTCAAAACCATACTGGAAATTAGACTAGTGGAGACAGGCAAATATATGGTCATATAATGTATAATCAAATAAACACCCAAATAAACTCCAAATTATGTCATTATTCAAATAACAAGTATGATGGGTATTAAGAAAGAGAGGGAAGAGTAATTTGGATCATTCTTGGGAGTTAGGGAAGGTTTCTGTGAGGTGATTAAACTGAAATCGAAATAACCAGAAGACACTTACCAAAGGGGGTAGGGGCAGTTGAGTAGGAAAGGGCTTCAAAAGAGGAACAGCATTTGCAGAGTCCCTGGTAAAAAGGTATTGGCAGAATATAGTAACTGAAAGGCCATATAGCAGAAAGGTAAAAGATGCCTAGGGCAAAAGGGGTCTTGGGTAGTGGGTGGAGGCCAGGAACTTGGCAGAGCCTTGTAGGCCATTCAAGGACCTTAGTTTTTATTCTAGGAGCAATAGAAAGCCACTGAAATATTTTAAGCAAGAGAGTAAAATCATCTAATTTACTATTTGATTAGATTTCAGTGAGGTAAGGTGTTTTGCAGTGAGGTGTTTCGATCGGAGGCAGTCCTGAGTAACTGTGCAGAGACTACTTAGGAGACTACTGAAGTCGTTTTTGTCAGTGAAAGTGGATGGTACTTTGGGAGTCAGGTGGTGTCAAAGGCAATGCAGAGAGTGGATTTAGGCTGTTCTGGAGGTACAATTGATAGGACATAATGATAGAGGGGACATAGAAGAAAGGGAGCCAAGGAAGTTTGGTTATCTATTGCTGTGAGCAAACTATCATAGAAGATCATAGCTTAAAACAGGAACTATTTGGGAGTGGATATGGCTCAAGCAGTTGACTACCTGCTTCCCACATGGGAGGTCCTGGGTTTAGTTCCTGGTGCCTACTAAACAACAATAACAACAACAAAGCAAACAGACAAAAAAAAAAAAAAAAAAAACCACCAAAAAACCAACCCAGGGGAGCCAATGTGGCTCGGTGTTTGAGTGCCGGCTTCCCACATATGAGGTCCCGGGTTCAATCCCCAGTCCCAGTACCTAAAAACAAACCAGCAATTATTTTATTATTTGCTCACAATTCTGCACTTTGAACAGGGCTTGGTGAATCTCTGTTCTGTCCATCAGCTGGGGTGGTACAACTGGTTCAACCTGAGTTATATGTCTAAGACCTGTTCTTGCTGTCAGCTCAGTTCTCCAGTTCTCCTCTGCATGACTTCTCCATGTGATTAGCACAGTGGTCTCAGGGTAGTCGGACTTCTTACATGGGAGTTGACTTCCCCCAAGTGCAAAAATGGAAGGGACCAGTTTTTGCCACTTCTATTGGTCAGAGTAGATCCAAGACCAGCCCAGATTAGAAAGGGGACTACACAAGGACATGAATATGTGGTTCACTGGGAGACCAAAATTAACAATCTACCAGTTTCCTAGTTTACTGATTTTTGTACCTGGATGGATGGTAGTGCTGTTCATAGACAAAGACTGGACATTTTTACTTCTATGCTACCTATGCTACCTACATTTAAAAAAAAATGCTTCTCTGTAAAGGGTGCTTATAGCTCAAGTCTCTCTTCCTCAAGAGTTGTTTTCACTGATCCCTAGACTGGGTTAAATCCCTTTGTTATAGATCCCCGTGGTCCCATGAGTCTCTCCTTTGACATTCATCCTACTGGGATGCTTCCCCACTAGGTGGTGAGCTCCAGGAGCCTTGGTGCTGGGTCTCACTTGTTCCCCCACCCCCAAGCCAAAAGCTCAGCCTGCTTGGCACATAGTAGATTCTCACTATTTGCTGAATTAAATCTCATGTCAACCTTCCTTCAAATGAAAGTTACCATGAGCACTTGGGCTCTCTACAGATCCATGTGCTCCTGTATGCTTAAACCAAGACTTTCCTAAATATGGGACACTGGGAACAAGCTCAATGAGGAACTGGGATGACACCTGATTTTCTGATGTTAAGTGTAGTTTTGATCTGTAGATTGGTTGTAATATACAACAGCTGCTATTTTCTGATAGAAAACAAATATGGAATTGGTGGTGCCACAAATGCTATCTATTGTCCTAAACACAAATAATTCTACTGATGGGTGAAGGAAGACTGGAGCAAAGGTCAACAGCTTCTCTAGTCCTAAATGGCTCCAAGGGAGTCAAGAAATGTGCAACACCCAAGGATGCCATGGACGAAGGTAAAAGAACAAAGGAAAAAAAAAGCCATTCTTTTTGTATAAAGTCATTTAATTTGTTTTCTCTGTTAAAATACACTCAATCCAGATGCAGTGGATCAGATGACCAGCTTTTTCATGATTCTTACTCCATCAGGAGCTGATTCCATCTGTGTCAGCCCCAGCTCTAGTCATGGAACATTCACATCTTTAATTCCAAATACTCATATGATGCAAATGATATAATTAATATCTAACTCATGGACATATAATTACTCAATGGTCACTGCACAAGGTATCTACAATGCAGGCTCAAAAAATAAGATGTATAGTGACTTGGCCATCTTTGAAAATAAATATATTAGGATACTAAGCTTACACATTGAGTCCAAAATAAATCCAAGTTAAGTGCTAGCTCCTGTGAGGAGCAGTGCATGCAGAGACCATGACCTTGCATGTGTAACCAATTCTAACAGAAAGCTGGTGGAATCCCAACAGTGCCTCCTCACAAAGCCAATCCTGAGTGTGAGGATGAAAATGAGAATAACACGTAGCTTGGCCAGGCTGCTGGCTCCCATGTTCTTGTGGGTTTAGAGTTCAGTGTAATTCCCAATGGTCTGCAATAGAAAGCAGTAGTAGCCTGCAACAGAAAGCAGACCCGTCTTCCTACTGGCCACTTCTCTCAATCTGAGGCCTGGAGCTGATCAACAGGAAGCTAAGAAATTTACAGTTTCATCAGATGAACCCCAGAGTTCCTAATCTGGGGACATGGATTCCTTCAAGCTGCAATGTCCTTTGCAATGAGAAGGATTTTCATCCTTTCCTCCTCAATGCTGATCATGCAGTACCCAGAGAGCCCTTTCTCTAATGAATGAGGGCTTCAGTTTCTTCTTGAGTCTCAAGCCTTATTTCTAATCCCCACTCTCCTCACACATATCTCCAATCTGCAGTAATGTTCATAGAAACAGTCTAGGGCTGAGTATCAAGTCCTGATAGGAAGAATAAGTCTTATCTAAAGAGTTTATATATGATCAAGAAATCCTCTAATGGAAATAGGCAAGTTCGGAAAAAGCTTATTTTACCACCATGCAGGCAACCCATCTAAAATATAACTGGGAAACTGCAATTTAACAATACTTTGGATAGTACCAAATAGATAAAACTGTCCTTCAATCAAAAGCAAACACCATTATCTTGAGAAAAACCAGATGTGATTGTTTTGGTCTATTAGGTAATAACTAAAATAATACCATCAACATTATAGTAACAGACAATAGACATGATATTTAATGGAGTAAGTTAGTATTGCCACCATTTAGTATCATCACAGATAATTCTTCTCTGCCATGAAATCTATAAAATGTGTGACTACACTATTCCTGGGTATCTAGAACAGCATCTTTCAACCTGTCAAGTTAGTTTTTCTAGCAGAGGTTAGGGGTTAGGATTGGGGAGAGAAGAGCTTTGATTTTGGGGTCTATAGGTAAATAACTGTTTATAAGCCTGTTTGGCTTACTGGCACATTTTACAGTATAAATTCACAGTCACATAGAAGGGTCAAGGAGGCCTCCCCAAACCAGAAGGATAGACCTAGTCTGACAGCAAAATCTGGCTATCTTTGGAACTATTCCCCTTTCTACAGCTGAGCAGCTTCCAAAGCCCCACTCTTTACCTGTGGACCCTGTGGAATGCCCACATGTTGAACCATGCTGGGCACTTCTTTCTAAAACATGGCTGTGCATCTGAAAGGGGAAGTTCCACTGTGGAAACCAGTTTTAGTATATACTCTAACATCCTGAAGAAAACAAGGAGTGTAGACTGCAGTCATCAACTGGATCCTTCCCAGTTCAGAGATTCATGATAATCTGGGTAGCTCAACCCAGGTAGTTTGCCTCAACAGGAAGGCCCAGAACCACCTAGCCTAAGCATTAACTGGCCTCTTCCTTGTCACCAGGGGGAGTGGCTGCCTGCCTTTGAGGGCCCTCTTATTTTGTATACAGAATTTGTGTAAGGAGGATCCTGTTTTCTAAAAACCAGTTTAGAGGGGGTCCTGAATGGATGTAGAGCTGCTGGAAAAGGGATGCAGAGCCCCAAGGTGGAGGTGGTAGGGACAGGGGCACCCTTGGGCAAGACTCTGCTTTACCAATCTGACTAGAATCACCTGAGTGTTGGGGATGATTTTTACACTTTCTACTTGATCATCAGCCTACTATCTAGCTCTGCCACTACCAGCTGTGTGATACGGTGCAAACCATTCATCCTCTCTGGGCCGGTGTCCTCATTTATAGAAATAGGGCTAAGACACCTACTTCATAGTTGTAAGGAAGCTTAAGTTATATATATATATATATATGAGCCCCTGCCCAAAGTAGGAACTCACTAAATGTTGAATGAGTGAAAAAGCATCTCATATAAAATTACAGGGCTGATTACCCCCATAGCCACAGAGAAAGGATCTTTCCCCTCTATCTCTAAGAATCTCTAAGCTTGAGCAAACAGCTTAACTGGCTGGCAAATGCCTTCTCTTGGGTCTAACCACCCCTGTGGAATATAGATGTGATGCCATCAGGGAAAATGACAAAAAGGACATTTTCTGGGTTCTACGATGGAGCAGGGAACCTGCACTAAATTGCTGAGAGACTTGCATTTTACCTCCACCCCCAGCTCCCTGCTTCCCACTGAGTTGTCTGTTGAACTGACACATGTCAATAGTTCTTAATTTTTGGACGCTCTACAAGAGGGAGGGTTGAGGAAACAAAAGAACCTTAAATCAGGCAGTTTGTTAATGTTGGTAACTCTGGACAGAGATTGGGGAAATAGAAGACTATTGGCTACAATGAGTTTAAATTTCTCCATATATTTCGTTTGACCACATATCCCTTAAGAAAATGGAAAGTTGAGTAGGAGCATGTTCCAAAGGCTGAATCTTGGGTGAAATGATGACTCTAATGAAGGGAGAGATATAATTCTTGGGATGCATGGTAAGTAACTAATTAAATTGCTTTGGTTAAGCCTAGGACTGCCTGGGAATTAAGACATCCCTGAAGAAGGGAAGAAGGAAGAAAACATGGTTTTGCTTTGAGATTCCCTGAACTAAATTCATAGAGGCAGGGTAGGCATGGAGCAGGGGGTCTGAATCAAATGTATTGTCATTAATTCAATTTAGATGAACTGTTCTTGGTCCCTGGAGCCAATCCCCAGGAAGAATTCTGTGATGACAAGACTGGCTCCATGCTCAAGCTCCTTCAACTCTGCCCACCAAAGCTAGCAAATAGTAAAATGCTCAATTCCTAATTTTGTATTATAAAATGGCTTAGGAACGTAAATAGTAACAAGTAGCAAAACCCTGACTCTGCATAGGACTACTGTCTTCTCAGCCACCTCTACGTAGGCCAATAAGTTTGGAAAGTTTTTCACAGTTTTCAAGTTTCAGCGACTCTGCTTTCTGTTTCAATCGTTCATCTCTGTATAATCCCGCCAAATTAGTCAACTCCGACTCTGAAAGATAAAAGAGGTAACCAGTTCATCAATAGAGTTGAGACCTTTTGTTTCACTTCAATATTTTTGGGATCAAAGCCCCTTTTTACTTTATTTAATACTTAATCTTTCAATTAAATTTAAGAAACTTTTACTCATTCAAGAAACACAGGCAGCTATACTCCACCAGGTGCTGAGGATTAAAGGACATTTGTGATCCTGGAGTCCTACAGTATTTGTGTTCTCTTATAAAAGCACCAGACTTAGTTTTTATCCATAAAACATTTGGCACCAGAGTTAGGAAGCCTGCATGTGTACAGTAAGAGGAGACTGTTTCACAGCCTTCCCTCAATGGTATTCAGATGGCAGTTGGGGAGGAGTGGAGTCCAATCGCCTATTCCTGTCATCTGAAACAAAGACAGCTGCTTCATTCTTTCCCCTGCGTCGCTGGATCATAACTCACACAAACCAACAGACCCAGAGCCTACCTCTGGGGGGTGTGCCTCCTACAGAAGGCCAGGTTGCTGGTGGTTTTCTTCATTCCCTCACCACATGTGGGGTCCACAACTCAAAGGCCAAGAACACAGCAGGACTCTTTTAAAAGTGAAATCATCTGGATCCAGGGACCTTTGTCTCCTTGACTAAATGAGGTCATTCTATTTTTAACCAGAATATAATCTCTGCTGTCTTCCCCGACCCAATGGTGCCTCTATGTTTGGCTGCCTCGATTTTTCATTCTTTTATAAGGTTTCAGAGACATTCTTAGGGAGGAATGCGTGAAAAACACCTCCAGAAGTTGTGTATTAACAAACAGGGTGGCATACTTGGGTGGGGTGCATGGCTTAAGAAAGGCTTCAACAGAAGGCAGTTACTCAATGTTTAAAGTACCATACTTGTGAAAATGCTATTTTAATCATTTTAAATATTCCTGTCCATTCCTACTCATTTGCCTGACAAATTTTGTTTCTCCTGGTGAAACGAGAGGCACCTGTCTGATTAATTAGCAAACAGCTTGGAAACAGGAATTAATACTTAATCAGGAGGAACAATGGGCATTGATTTCTGAATAAGTTTCTATCAACATCTGCTCACAACTATTCTGTTTACACCAAGGAAAGCCCAAAGTGCAGATCAAGTGCAGGACTCCAGTGGGAGGGGTGGGTATGCATGAGTATCCTCCCTCTACAAAAGGGGGCTGCCAGAGCCTGGGCTCCAGCCCAGAAGTTGCTTGGCAAGCATCAGGTCTCCCAGGCTCCAGAACAAAGTGCTCTCAGTGCTTGGCGTGGGTGCCTGCAGTGCCCGTTAGCCAGAGCTTGCCTTGGCACAGTCATCCTTGCAGGTGATGTAGCTTCGTGGGATCATGTGCTGCACCCAAATGAAAGCCCTCTGTTCCTACGTCCTGCCCAAAACTCAGCACTAACTCCATTTCTTTGGCTCCTCTGGCATATGGGAAACTGGTTTGGGAGGCCTCAATGAAATCAATATATGCCTTTGGTCCTCTGGAGTCATATAGTTACACCAATGTATGGAACAGATTCTGTACTTTTCTTTTCCTTGAGATTATTTCCTTTGGTTTTTTGTTTACTGAGCTTTTCTAAATGCTTCATTGCCTGAAATCTCATTCCAGAAAACATTAAGGGCTAGTGATTCTTAATATTTTCTGGATTGAAGAACCTTATAAAGCTGATGAAAGATAACATTCCCTCTCTTCCTATAACTGCACATATATGAATGATTTTCTCATAATATCACATTGCTTTTCCTAAACTTCACTGACACCAGTTCACAGACCCCTGCTCCAGAGCAATGCCCTTGCACACACAAAGTCAAGTATTTCAAGGAACCATGTCTCACACAGCCACTACTATGCTTAGAGAAACTTCTCACCAAACTGCCAGGAAATCCTTTTACCCTTCAATGAACAAAAAGTCAACTCAAAGAATATGTTACTTTTGACAAGTTCTGTTAGTATTTAATAACTTCTAAGTAATTAAAAAAAAAAATCTATAGGAGGGTCAGGATTAAGGGAACACCTTTTATTCTCACCAAATGTTCACATAAAGTATCCCCTTTAGGTTCCCATGCCCTGATTGCCAGTGTAACAGATGGACAGAGCACTGAGCGTTAAAGACAAACTGCTAAGAGAAGCAAGTCCCAAAGCCTCTCCCAAACACACTCTGCACAAGAGCCCAGATCATCGTGATGCCAGCTGTAAGACCCCAACAGATTCCAACCATCCTCATGATCCAGCCCTATGAGACAGTGAACCCAAATCTAGTCTGCATGAAAAGCCAAGCAAGGCCTGGACTCCACCAGGAACCAGGCACTTACTGTGAGTCATATACTATGCTAAGAGTTATGCCCACACCATCTTGTAGAATCCACAAAACCTCCCTAGGAGGAAGATCATTTTATCCCCATTTCGAAGCCTAAGCTTTTACCCACACTGCTACTCTGCTTGAGGGCACAGAAAGAAGTGTCCCTCTGCAGTCAGGGCCAGCTGCTCAGCTCAGCTTGGCTAGGCCGGAGGCAGTTCCTGCCTGTTACTTTTGTCCAGCCCAGCTGAGGGCACGGCCATTTCCCCTGGCATCAGGTTTATTATCCAGAGGCAGCTGTGAAGGAATAAACAGGGCAGTTAGTGCTTACAGAAAGGGACTACTCATAAAAGTTCATCCAGACAAATATTCTAAGGAAAAGGGGAGAAAAAAAAAATGAACAAAGGATCCAAAAAGACAATGGCTAACTTTGCTAAAAACAGTTTCCATTCGGTATTTTGCCAAGAGTGAACTTTGTTCTCAAGTGCTTTTATTTTTACAACTTCCAAGGGCTAAATTTAACCTCGTTGGCTGCACTTGCCCTTGGATCCAGAGGGCAGATGCTGCTTGTTCTCAAATGGCACTTGGGTTGTGTGGAGACTCCAGAGAGCCACCATACTTAAATGCCAGAAATAGATTTTTAAGGATGTGTGCTGGTAACCACCCCCGCCCCCCATTAGGAACTTGTGGGTATGCAGATGGTGCTTACCCACTGGATTTTTATTTGGAACTGGAGAGTGCCAAAGCCCTGAAACTAGGCCTCATGGGGATGGTGCTAAAATCCTAGGGTCCACCTTATGTGCAATCCTTGCAGAGTGCTTAGTTCCAGCATGTCATTGCCACAAAGGAGGCTGTGGTGGTGGTATACATGTGTGTGCATTTGAAGGATGTGAAATGCAGATGTTCATCCAGTTCTTACAGAAAGCGATAAATGCAAAACCTTCCCGGGGCCCAAGACAATGGGGACTTTCAGTACATACACTATGGTTTTCACTGAATTTGGATCCATGTATGTACGGCCTTTTACTCCAAGGCCCTTATTTGGTTCCAAAATTCTTTGATTTTTGAATCTTGCAAAGCCTGGTTAGACAATGGGGGGTAGAGTAGTTCCTGACCCTTCTGATAATTTTTTCAATAAAAAAGCAATTTCTTCTTCCTGCTGAATTCCCCTTACACCCCCGAGCCACCACCCATCTCCTAATGTGCCTTTGAGAGTTTAGCTAGGCTTTGCCCTACAGAAACAGACAAGGTCCTGAGGGTTTGGGTTAAGACACTAACCCTATTCTGTTATTCACAATCCTCAGAATTTTCATTGTTTTCCAGTCTGAGATCCTTCTTTTCAAAAGACATTTGTTGAGCACCTGTTCTGAAGCAAGGATTGTGCCAGAGGCCTAGAATACAAAATTAGTAAGATATGGTTTTGTCCTCAAAGAGCCCACATTTCAGCAGGGGACACCATCATGTACCTAGGAACACTGAAATTGTGTTCTCAGAACTATGGTAGCAGAAGGAACAAAGTGCTTTAAGAACACAGAGGAAGGGCCCGGCTAGATAGCTCAGTGGATAAAGAGCTCGCCGGTGTACCACATGGGAGGCCCCGGGTTCGGTTCCCGGGGACCTCTCCGAGCGGGCAGACGGCCTTGAGAAAGGCAAGCCGCCGTGGGCGGGGCAGAGCCGCCGTGGGCAAGGCAAAAAGCCACCACGGGCAGGGCGGAGCCCCCACGGGCATGGCAAA
>PVKH010045188.1:0-10526 GCA_004027955.1 Chaetophractus vellerosus | reverse complement strand
TAGAAGTCTTAGCATGTCACACTGCCCAAGCCCTGAATGCTTCAGAATATGCAATTGCCCAGTTAACAGAAGAAACTAATCAAATCTGCCATGTTGTGTTACAAAACTGCATGGCCCTAGATTTACTTACTGCAGTACAAGGGGGCACATGTGCATTAGTACATACTGAATGTTGCGTATACATTCCTGATAATAAAAAATCCATTCAAGGAGCCCTGCAGGAAATGAATCATGAAATACAAAATATCCAGAAAACACAGGTAGACCCTGTACAAGACTGGTAGGAGTCCCTAAGTACTTGGAAATGGGCTCTTGGGGAACCCCTAATAAGTTTAGAATGTGTACTTCTATGTTGTTGCTGTCTATAATGCTGCTGTGGTGTTTGGTTGCAGTGTACCCCCAACAGCTCTAAGGCTGTTGCCCTCAGGGGTGGGGTGTGTGAGAGTTAAAGGCACTGTAAAGGTTAAAGACTTGGGCAGTGGTCCAACTGCTGGATCAGCTATTAGCTCACAGAGTCCTTTGTCTCCTGGCTCAGTATACCTTGTATCTAATTCATAAAGTCCTTGCCTCAACACACATACTCCCAAGCCAAAGCAGAAATGATTCTGAGAATCTGCATTTTGTGTTTCTTCTGCGTAACATTTGAGTGATAACTGTAATGTATGAATAACCCTGCAAATAAAGAATGGCCACACTTGCTTGCCTGTTTGTCTGGAGCAGACTGCGTCCGTGCTGCTATGAACAAACTTTCCTCTCGGCCTAAGATTTCTTCCGTCTACCTCCCTTGCAGGCTCCCAAGGTGGATGCAGTGCACAAGGAGCCAGAAGAAGGAAGGCAGCCAGAACCTGGAAGAGAAGGGAGAGGGCATTCCCATGTGATGGGAAAGTCAAGGAACCACAAGTTATTTCCAGCCAGCCAGTATGCTACCAACCCTGGAAGGAAGCAAACCTTTTAGCCTCTGAAACCATGAGAAAATAAATTCCTATCATTTAAGTTAACTTATTGTGTGGTATATGCCTGGCAAACTAAGACAAACATGCTCATTAAAATAACCCAAAGATATATCTCTTTGTAGGATGTAAAAATATGAAGCAAATTCATATACATTTAGAATATGCTTAGTAATCAAATTTTTATTCTATCTTACTTGGAATTATCCCATGATTATCTATTATTTAACTCAATATTAGCCCAAGATTTTAAGTTACCCAAATATCTTAGAAATTATATTCAAGCTGATATGGTATAAAATGCAAACAATGCTTAATTAAAAATAGTAAAAAGAAATCTGTCAGAAAAAATGATTCCATTTATTTATTAATAGCCAAATGGGGGTGGTTAGACATTAAACACTTGTACAATGAGAGATAAATAATTTCTAAATAAAAAACATAGCAACAAACTGAGATTACTGCTTCATTTAATATTTCAATTCTGTAATTTCTGTCATGGGTTATGAGTAAACACAGAAACACAAGCAAGACAATGGTTCAAGTATCAAGGAACTGATCTCCTTTCCAGTGGGCATGGGGTTCTTAATTAATTTAAGCTCAAAATGGAAAAATGGGCATGTAAACAAAAAAGTCTAACAGGCAAATACTCCATTAATCCTCATCTACCAGAGAATAGATTTCCATAAATCATTAATCCATTTACCAAATAAGCTGAATTTAAAATCTGATTTCCAGTCATTGCCGCCACCAAGGGGGAATAACTTACCAAACATAAATGAAAAAAAAAAAAAAAAATACAAAAGACAATATTATGGAAAGAAAATTAAAATAAAATTAAAAAAAAAAACATTCACTTTCCACTTGGCATTTACCACTGAGAACCAAGAAAAGAAGTGTCTGGGCTTAATCAGTTCATATGAGGTGCATGTCTCTGGAAATGTTCACCTGTCTCTTAGTGGAATTCATTTGCCATCTTGTTAGAAGACCTCAAAAATTGGCAATGGATAATTTCATTTTTTTAAAAAAGGCACAATTATGATTCCCTTGCAGATAATAAATGAACATCTGTTAAATATTTTTAACTACTTATTAATGGGGAAACCTGATGGATATTACAATGAATTTCAGAACACTTTATGTTCAAAGTTAATACATATGTGAAAACACATATACCATCTATAATGGCATTTTATATTTAATTACATTTATAGGTGGTTTCTTCATTTAAAATATTTTTGTAGTAACGTATCTAACTTAAAATTTTCCATTTTAACCATTTTTAATTGCACAGTTAATTGGCATTAATTACATTCACAATGCTGTGCCACCATCACCACCAAATTTGTTGATTTTTAAAATAAAAATTTAATTCAGTTTTTCGATTTTTGACCCAGGGAAGTATTTGAATTTTGTTTGGAGTATTTTTTTAGCCATTTTTATCCATGACCAATATTCTTTCATCATTATTGATTTCAATATTCATACCAATGACCAATTTAAGCCTATGGTTTTAATGTTCTCAGCCTCCTAATTCAGATGATATTTATCTCCATTTCACTGTAGGCACTTTCGGTATGACCAACATCAAGACCTGATCATTAGGCTGAACTGCTGCCTTATCAGGACTTCAAATTTTATTTTTCTTACATTAACCATGATCCTTATATATACCTGATAATTGAAATGTTAAAAAGGTTTCTGGGACATATTCCCAAATTCACCTGGTGAACTGCCAAAGAAATTATTAATGGAGTAATATGTTTTCTCAGTTCCTGGAAAGCATATTCCAGGATCCACTACACCTTTTCTAATGCCCATTATTCTATACCTGTTACACTTTCACTTAAGAAGCACCCCCATTTAACCCATCACATTCAGTAATGAGTGTCAACATTGAAATATTGATAATTTAAACATATATCTGCTCACATAAGTTTTTAAATATGAATGCACTTTATTAAAGCATTTTATCAAGCATATAGAAAGCCATAATCAGCACATTTAACATAGGAAAAATGTCCATTATAAGAATTAATTTGCAAAACCAGTCCTTGCTGTCAAACCAGACTTATTTCCTGTTAGAAAAAATCTGACATTTTTCAACTTAAATAAGCATGTTAATATTTATTTTGAGGAATGTTATAAAATGCATTAATAATAGCAGATGTTTTTTGAGACATTATTAAAAGCATTCAAGCCAATAAGAAGATAAAAAAAATTAGAATGACCATATAATCATTCATTCAAATCAGGATAATAATAAGAAGGAAAGAGAACATTCTTAAATAATTATGCCAAAAATACTGATGTATAACAAAATGATTCTTATTAAACTAAGCCATCTTAGGATTTATCCATTTTTAAGACAAATTTAAAAAGAACAAACAAGTCAATATGCTGTTTCTCATTGCTCCATTTAAAACAATACAATGCAATATATAGCTAAAATTATGTTATATAAACAAGTGAGAATTATGGGAAAAGGTGGGATTTCCCTTCATTAATCATGTGTGAGTGCAAGTGTCAAATTCTACTATAAATTTTTTGATAATTTTAAAAGAGAATTATTTATAAAAATTACGTATAATTCAAAAAAATTTGTAATATATAGTGATTGAATGTTTCCAATGTACCTTAATGAGGGAATAAAACATATACTGTAAAACTAATCATTACATTCAAGCATATAATATTGTGTTTTTTGTCAATAGGAAGTAAAATATCAAAAGATTTAAGGGGGTGTTATAAGATGTGAAATGACAGAAATTTGAATAAATATTTCTCAAAGGATTTGATAAATTCAGGTTCTATGTCCTTCCCATATCCATCTCTCTCTCTCTTTCTATCTATATATCTATATATATTATCTACCTATATACATTCAAATTGAATATGTATGAAATTATGGGAAATTTTATGCATTGTATATATTCAGTTAATTTTGAGAAATTTAGAGGCCCTAGAAAATATTTCAGTTTTGTTTTAAAGCATCAACTTCAGTAACCTGAACTGCTTTAGCTCTTAAAGAGAGCATACCTTTCCCCAAAATGGCATGTCCTTGTGTTTGATTCTGAGAATACGTGAAATAAGTTTTAAATTTAAATGTGTGTGCCAGGGGAAAGACTTTTAATATCCAATGTTTCTTACTAATAGATTTGATGCTCTCTTTGGTTCCTTGAGACTTTTCACAGGCACCTCCATTCCTTGAAATTAGAGGATGGAAAAGGTGAGGTGGTTAAATAATTGGCTCTATAATATATTGCTTTCAATGCTGGTGCTTCCCTCTGCTTGGAAATGTTGATAAGATACAGAAAGTTGCAAAGACTTTTGTAGGGCCTTGATTATTTTAACATATATGTATATTGTAATTACTATATGCTGGGCATTGTTCAAGCACTTCTATCATTATTCCCTTTTTTAATCCCCATAGCACCCCTATGGAGTAAGTACTAGTAACATCTCTATTTTGACAGATGGTCAAACTGAGGCATGGGTTAGTGAAATGACTTGCCCATGTCCAACAGAGCATAGGGCCAGGGTAGAAATTTCAAGCCAGGCCATTTGACTCCAGCGTCTGCAGTGTTAAATCATAGTACCCTCTGCAGCCTTTAGGCAGTCATTACAGAAGGTGCCCCATAACAAATATTTAAAATCATCTATTTTGTACCTAGAGAAGTTTTCTGCACCTGGGGCAATGCATGACACCATGATTTAGGTTTGGCGGGCTCCAAGTGTTTCTTTTTAAAAATGGGAACAGGAAAATGAGAGAGGGAAAATAAGAATTTGTAGACCGAGTCAGAGACACAACCACAAGTGGATCAATTATAGGAAGAGTCCATACAGAAATTAATGACGTGGGCACTCATGACATTAAATATATCAGTACCCAAATAGTCCTTGGAAACTCTTTAATTAACCTTCAGAGTACAAGTACCTCATTTGGAAGACCATTTAGTAATATTTAGTGGCAAATGGAGTCTAGAGAAATTGCTGAAAATTTCGCATTTGAGACTGCAAGCAGCCTCTTTAACATGGCTTTTGTATTAATTCTGTTTTAACTTGTAACTATGTAATATATTAAATGACAGGAAATATTACATGTGCTTTCTAGTTATGCTTTGATTTTGATTAGTTCTTGTTTGACATTTAGCTTTCCATTTCAGTTTGGAAAAATTAAGCATAGAAAATCCTTTCCAGTTGGATTATTAGTTTATTTAGAATGGGCTTATTTGAATTATTGAAAAAATATTCATCTTCTATGACATATATAGATGTATATTTAACACAGTGTAATTCAGGTCATGAAAATTACCAAGAAGAGTCAATCAAAGAAGTTTTACCAGACATTACGTCCCACTCAGAGTGGCATCCATTATATGTGTCTTTCTGGTATTATTCTATAAGCATGTGACAAGGAGGCAAAGAAAACTCCTAAGAGCAGAAATGAAGCCTAAAGAAAAATGCAAAATTAGCTTAAGATATTGGCTAAACATAATGTAAAGGAATGCATTAATCCTTTTTAAGAGATTAAAAGTGGTATCTCAATTGCTATAATTTCTGCTGCATTCAAATACAAATGGTTAAAAATGAATCTGGCTTAAATCTAATTAAATGTGCTATATACTTTTCAAAAAAGAGAACATGCCCAGAAATGAAATAATTATGGTGAGCATTTGCAAAGTTTGCCCTTAAAATATAATTTCCTCTAATACTAGTATTACCCAAAATGAAAAACTGTATCAGAATGAAAATCACACTTATTTCAGGTTATTACTTTTTCTTTCCGATATTTGCCCTTTTTTCAGTTGTTTTACAAAGGCATGAGAACTATGTTTATTTGTATTTATAACAGGCAATGGAAATTCTTTGATTCCAGTAGAGGCCACAGTGACTTCTGGAATGAGAGGGTTTTGTTTTGTTTGGTTTGGTTTTGTTTTAACACCCATGAGATATTAAAGAACATCTCACAGAGAAGAGTAAGAAATTAAAAGATAAAAATCGATGTGAAAAGTAATGGGTCTATAATTCAAGACATCTGAAACCCTAAATGGTATTTAATAGCACTTCCTGAAACACATCAAATTATCACATCTTCATTTTGCAGTCTCAAAGATCTTGTTAAAATCTATTCAATAAAGGTCTTGTATCTTGCTTGCTTATTCATTGCAACTAATTTTTTAAAGTAATGAATTTCTGTCTGCCCTATGTAAATGACTAAGCTGATGGACCAGTTATCCAATAATTATTATGAGATTGCAGATGTAATTGTTTAATTTTCTTCTAAATTAGGAATATAAACTTTAACACATCATGATATTCTTTTTTAAAGAATATTTGAAAGCTCTAAGCTATATATATTTTACCCTTCTTTCTCTAAGCACAAAATCTGATTGAAGAAAATACAGGGTTTTAAATGTTTGTATAGCTTATATTACCCAAAGACTATATAACACTAGGAATTATTTTCTTGAATAAATTCTGGGTTTTAAAACTTCCATATACTGATTGGAAAGAATTAAAATGACCCAATACCAACATCACTACATTTTTCTCTATCATTCCCTTACTTTCTGGTGCTACAAATTGATCCAGGATTTTCTTGTATATTTCTTGCACCAGTCTTATATTTAGCCCATATAATTTTTACTGAAATTCCACAAATATTAGTATTTTATTTTATCACTTTGCACTGCTTTATCATTCTCTCCCCCCACCTCTCTCTCTTTAGAGCTTTAATAATCTGTCCTCAAAACTACTGTATTTATTTCTCAATGCATTTTGTAATGTTCCTCAAAATAAATATGAACATTTATTTGAATGGAATAGTTTATTTGACTGGAAAAATACTAATACCTAATCTAAATATCTTATTCAAAATTCACAAATTGTTCCAAAAAATAAAATATCCTTATCCAGGATACAATCTAGGATCAGTCATTGCATTAATGGTATGCTTTTTCAATTGTTGGTAAACTTTAATTAGGTGCAGTTCTCCTGGATTTTTTGTCTTTTACTATCTTGTCATTTTTGAAGTGCATGAATATTTATTTTGTGGAATGTGTCCCAATTTGGGTTAATCTGGTTTTTCCTCATGATAAGATTTTTTTTCAGGCAGTATCAGGGATTGAACCCAGGACCTCAGACATGGGAAGCAGGCGCTCAACCACTGAGCTACATCTGCCTCCTAATGAGAGGTTTTTTGTTGTTGTTGTTGTTGTTGTTGTTGTTGTTCTTAGGAGAAACTGAGGATTGAACCCAAGACCTTGTACATGGGAAGCAGGCACTCAAAACCTTGAGCTACATCTGCTCCCCTTGTGATAAGATTTTGGTGAAGAATTTTTTTGCAAGAATGGTGTAGTACAGAAGTGACTCTATATCTGGAACCACCTGATATTTATTTGTTTCTAACTGGTGATATTGACTTTAAAACTTTGACTTATATGGTGTCTGCAACATTTCTCAACTGTAAATTTACTATTTTTCTGTTTGTAGTTAAATAGTACCTTGTAGGGACAACAATTTGAGACTATATAATTATCTTATTTCTAACCCAATGTTTACTCACTTGTTTTGTCATCAATTAATGATTTTTTCCCTCAAACTACATGGAGGTTACCAAATGTTGAATTTCTAACTCAGTCATTCTTTTAGGTTTATTTTATTTATTTATTTCTCCCTACCCCCTCTTTATTTGCACTTGCTGTGTGTGTCTTCCTTGTTTCTTTAGCAGGCACCAGGAACTGAACCTGGGACCTCTAATGTGGGAGGGAGGTGCCTAATCACTTGAGCCATATCCATTCCCTGTGCTTTGTTGTGTCTCTCATTATGTTTTTTTCTTCTTTTCTCTCTTGTTGCATCATCTTGTTGTGTCAGCTTGCCACACCTGCCCATCACGTCAGCTCACTGTCTTGTTCATATTCTTCTTTAGGAGGCACCAGGAACCTCTGATCCTTGCTTTGTTGTGTCTTTCATTATGTTTTCCTTCTTGTGTCTCTTTTTGCATCATCTTGTTGTCAGCTTGCCACACCTGCCCATTGCACCTGCCTGTGCGCCAGCTCACTGTCTCCTTTAGGAGGCAATGGGACCCCAACCATGGACCTCCCATGTGGTAGGCAGGAACCCAATTGCTTGAGCCATATCCACTTCCCTCAGTCATTCTTTTAATATCACTTATTCTATTGTAATAAAGAACTTCATACTCTCTTCTGTCTCTTTTTTATTCAATGGCTCAGAATCCATTACTATATTTATATTTATGCTCCAATTGCCCTGTATTTGTCAAATGGGATCCCCTCCAGGATAGTTTCCATGATTTTAATATTTTCAGTTGATTGCTATAAAAGTGACAGTGTCTCAAGAAATGATTTCCAAGAAACTGAACACACAAAATTATCATTGAAAATATAAATCCTTCCTCCTTTTCATAAATTATTAAACATTTGAATTGCATTAAATGAAAAACAAAGCAAAAATAGAATTTTAAATAAAATTTTGCTTAAAAATAATTCCTAGAAAGTTCTGAAATAATTTTAATCAATTTATATGTACTAACTAGAAGAATTATTTTCTTTAGTTTTGTTTTCCAGAGAAGAAATCTTAAAAGGATTGACTGAGATGATGGAATTCAATTTCCATCCTGGGGCTACATTTTACTGTGAAAGCCTCATGTGAGGGGTGCTTGAATTTCTTCAACCTGTTTATCAAGCTCTAGTTTCTCTTGACTCCACCAGGAAGTGACCTTGCATTGTAACAGCTGCTGAATTTAGAAGATATGTGTAATTTCTGAAGGTAATCATCCCTTCTGCTTTACTGTCTCCCTGCTGTGTCCAAGGATTTAAGAACAATAGATGATGATGGCTAAATAATTGAGTCAGGGTAGGAAACCTGAGTAGGCTGTTGTTGTTTCTTTAAAATGATGTAGAATTCAAGAACTGTGAGAAAAAAGAGGGAGAGAATTTTGTATTTTATTGCAAAAAAGTATGTCAATTTTCATAACTCATGTGCCTTTATTATTGATTTGGCTAGAGTGTTGGTTGATGTGCTCTAATTTTTAAAAAAAGTAAATGTTTAAGAGATTTTTAGCATGTTTGTTTTATTATATTTTAAGTAATATATTTGTTATTTTAATGGTTAGACTCAAGATACTAATCTGTTCTTTATTAAATGTGTTTTTAGAGATAAATGCTTGCTTGCAATCTCAACATTTTCAAACAAAAAAATTATGATATTCTAGTGAGTTGAAAGAAACATTATGTTTCCTGTGGGTAAATTGAACTTAACATAATATTCCTGAAGAATGTGACTAGACATATATGCTATATACACTGACAAGAGCAACCATGGAAACCCTGTTAAAGAATTAAGAAGAAAATTAGAGTAAGTCAGTTAAAGACTTATGACTGTTCTTACGAAAGAACAGAATGTCAGAGTAAACTCAATGTAACTACTGACACAAATTGAATATAACTGTTTACTAAAAGTAGGATGATATATAACAACTATAGTTTTCATTTGTTTGTTTCTTAGGAGGTATAAGAGATTGAACCCAGGACCTCATACATGGGAAGTAGGCACTTAACCACTGAACCCCTACATCCCTAAACAACTGTAGATTTTACTATTTAAATCAAGTGGAAAATCTACTACAGCTTCATAGCCTACTTGCTTGCCAGTGCATGTATTCAGGGTATTTTCTTTGCCTAAAGATAAAACCAGCTAATTCTATATTTATGTATTAGAGTGTCCTTTTGAGTGTCTTTCCCCTCCAACACTTCATGCTAGTTTATTCCAACCAATTGGAACCTTGAAGGAATGTGTGAATTATATTAATGTCTTAAATTGGGGTTGGGTTAAATACAAGTAAATAAGAGAGAAATTATTTAGAATTTTTTTCTTCTGTATGTACCTACATAAAGTGTCTACCATGCAATCATGGAATGATATTGTTAGAAAATGCAGAATTAATTTTGAAGTTATTTTTCTTTTTTCTTAAACTTGACATATTTTGATGAACTAGTCCCTTCAGAATCATGGAACTAGAAAAAATGGGGGGAAATATTGGTAAATTAAACTTTATTCTGACATAGAGGACTCAAAGACTCTAAGTAGACTTCCAATTTGGAGATACTGCTGTAAGGTTGATGATTCTCCCTTTGGCTGTTAGAACTTGCAAAAGCAACAAGAAGAATGAAAAGCAAACATACAAACTTTATCTTCAATGAAATCCAGAGAAACCTGAAATCCCAAACCACAAAATAGAAAAAGATTAATGAAAATTAGAGATGATTAAGCAGGAGGCTAGGAGATAAAAAGCCAATGGCTACTGATCTCAGAAAGCTCCAAAATAATACAGGTATCGCTGCAGTTTTGGACTCCTGCAGCAGCTGGCAACGGCTCGATATGGCCAAATGTACAATGGACATTGCCTCCAGACTGGCTCTGTTTCATAGTGCTGAAGGGCTCTAGGCACCATGCTGGTGAAACACTGTAGCCTTACCTTCCTCCTCTCTCTCTAGGATAAGCAGTGCTGCAGCATGCTGGCTGTGTGAAGTGGAGCAATGATTACCAGAGTGA
>PVKH010045187.1:0-10530 GCA_004027955.1 Chaetophractus vellerosus | reverse complement strand
CCTGCTTGGAGAAGCCCCTAGGAACCAAACCCGGGGCCTCCCATGTGGTGTACTGGCGCCCTATCCACTGGGCTACAGCAGGCCCCAATGCAGTTATTCTTGATGGCTCTAAACTGTTTTATTGTTTTTCTTTAACATTTACCATCCTCTGAAATTATTTATTTTATTAATAGTCTATTTTTCTTATTGACTAAGCTTCATAGAATCAATAACCTGTCATGTTCACCACTAAATCCACTTGAGTATAAGAATAAAGTGTCACGGTATTAAAAAAGAAATGGTGGTTCATAAAAAATGTGAATAGATTAATGTGTAGCTTTGTGTATAAAGAGGTATTGGAGATGAGTAGCTTGGGTCTAATGTTGAAAGTGGGTGTTCTCATTGTCTTTGTGCACTGCAAACTAAGTTTCTTCTTACTTGCAGATGCAGCTGCTATGCATGAGCACAGGGCCATAATTCAAATTCTTACTTCTTGAAGTCCAACCCTTTCTACCAATTGAAGGGTCAACATAGAGAGAGAGGGCCAGGATCAATATACAAAGGAGAGGTAGGAATTGAATATCAGCAGCAACCTTTCCCAATTCACGTAAGCCACTTATTTCTGCTATGATCAGAAATGAGTGAGTGTTTTAGATTCCTAAGCAGATCAAGGCAAATTCCACGAAATGGGTAGGGTTAAACAATGGGCATTTATACTCTAATGGTTTTGAGGCTGGTAAAATATACAAATCAAGACTTCATCAACCCAACACTTTCTTCCTGAAGACCAGCTACCAATGATCCTTGGCTCCTCTGTCACATGGCAAGGTACATGGCAGTGTCTATTGGTCTTTCCCTTTTCTTCCAGGTTGTGCTGATGTCACCTTCTTGTTTCTTTGGTTTTCTCTGTCATGTCTGAATTCATTCTGTTTATGAAGGACTTCTGATGGTCTCACTAAAAGGTCCTACTTGGTAGGACTGACTTACTGTGGGTTCTCATCCACAGGAATATATTAGACTTAAGAACATGGTTTCCTAGGATACATAAAGCTTCAATCAGCACACTCCACCCTCTGGATCCCAAAAAGACATATTACTTATATATGTAAAATACATTCATTCCATGACAATACCCCAAATCCTCAAGTTATTTCAGAAACATTGCTTAGTAAAGTCTCACAAAAAAATCAGTTATAGTTGTGGTCTGTCCTGGGGCATAATTCACTTCTGTCTGTGGACTTGTGAAATCTAGAGAACATGTTATCTGCTTCCAATATACAAAGGAGAGGTAGGAATTGAATAAACATTTCCATTCCAGAAGGAGAAAATTGGAAGGAAAACGGGGATCACAGATCCCAAACAATACTGCAGGGCATATTCCATTAGATTTCAAGGTTTGGGAGTCATCTATGGAAAGACGTTTTGTCCTCCAGACCTAATAGAGTGGTAGCCCCACCCCTTCCAAGTGCTTGCTCAGCAGCCACACTTTCCCCAAACACTGGGGTGAAAGGGGTGAAGGCTCCACCCTTTCCAAATATTGGGTGATAACTAGGCTCTCAAGTATCACCAGGACACAGGCTCCACATTCTCAGAGCATTGGGGTGGCAGCACTCTTCTTAACAATGGGGCAGAAGGCCCACCCTCTCCAAGCACCTGGGCAGACTCACCCTTTCTGCAGGGTGAGCATGCTCTCTTGGCTGAGATTTCTTCTTTCCAGACTTTGACTTCCAAAGCTCTGCCTTGAAGTGACATTTTCCTTCAATTTGTTCCTTCTTTGTCCGTTTTAGTCAAGGCTGGCAGTGGTAGTGTTCATACAGATATTGCAAAAAAAACTTCCGTTTTGCATGCAGTGCACAGGGTTACAAACTGTCAGACAAAAGAACTTTCCACAAATCCTCCCTGGATAATTGCATTTCCAATGCTGACTTCCACAGAAATTGCTGACTGGTTCCATGTGAAATTAAATCTTCACATAGAGCACTGTTCTCTGGGGTCCAACTTTCTGGAAGCTCAGAATTTTCCAAAGCGTTAATTTCTGATTTCCTTTTGCCCAGGAGTTCAGTTCTTAGCTTATCTATGTCCTGCTTCATTACAAAATAAGCTACAAGGAGAAACCAGGCTGCACTTTCCACATGTAGTTGGGAAATCCCTTCAGTTAAATATCTAAGTTCATCATTTCAGGTTCTGACTTCTATCTAGCATCACAGTTCAATTTTGCTAATGTCTCTGCCAATTTAAAACAAAGATCACTTTTCCTCCAGTTTCCAGTAACCCATTAATCATTTTCTTCTAAGGCCTCATTGGCAGTATCCTTAGATTCCATATTTCTACCAATAATCTCTTCAAAACAATATAGGACTTTTCTATTAAATACCTCACAATTCTTCCAGCCTCAACACATTACCCAATTCCAAAGTCATTTCCACATTTTTGGTATTTGCTATTGCAGTATCCCACTCTTGGTATTAAAAATCAGTTTTAGTTTCCTTGGCTACTCAAAGCAAATTCCATGAAATAGGCAGGTAAAACAATGTGAATTTATTCACTCATGGTAATGAGGTTGATAAAATGTCTAAATCAAGGCATCATCAGGGTAATGTTTTCTTCCCAAAGATCAGCTGCCAGCAATCCCTGGCTCCTCTGTCATTGGCAAGGCACATGGCCAAGTCTGCTGGTCTCTCCGTTCTCCCAGGATCCATTGATTTCAGCTTCTTGCCTCTGTGGCTGCCTCTGTCATTCTGAATTCATTCTGTTTATAAAGGACTACTGTGATAGGATTATGACCCATCCCGATAGAGATGGGCCACACCTTAACTGAAGTGGCCTCATTAAAAGTCCTACTTACAATGGGTTCACACCCACAGAAATGGATTAGATTTAAGGACATGTTTTTCTGGGGCATGTACAGCTTCATCTCAGCACAGTGGGTAAGGGGTTTGAAGAGAAATTGTACTAGTCTCTCCTAGACAGTTCTCACCTGTGAGGTTTTATTGAGACTCTCAGGAAAACTTAGTACAGACTTGCTAAAAACAAACAAACAGAAACAGCAATAGAATATATTGGCCCAGGAAAAAGTATTATTCTCAGACTCAATTTATACAAGAGTGCTAATGTTAATAACAAAGGGACTTCATTTCCCTCTACCTCATAATTCTGCATTTTTGTTGCATTTACTATTCTCGTAATTCCTTATGGTGTTCCCTAGTAGCTGTTTTTAGCACCAATGCTCTCATCAAACATGGGAGTAGAGGATTACCATTCTCTCAAAGCCCCAGCAAAATCTCATTGAATCTTATTGTCTCCGATTGGGTCACCTGGAATCCCTGAACCAACCTCTGAAGCAGGAAACTATAACGTTGTAAATAGACACTTAGGAGCAAACAGCTAAGGTGCTTTCTAACAGCTATGGTCTTAGAGAGAGTAGTGGCTCCCCAAAGTAAGTTGAAATACTTTACCCAAAATGGAGGAATAAATTTCGTTATTCAACCCCGTATTTTAACTGCTAAAGGAGTGAAGTTTTCTATTAAAATGTGAAGAATAAATTAATTAATGTTCTCTCCAACAGCAAATTAGAATGTATTGCATTTTTACAAATTGCTTTAACATTAACATTTTCCTGGGAAAAGAGGATAGAGACTCCTTAGAACATAGGTCTAAATATTCAAAATTTTCAAATCTCCCTAAAAAGCTATTAGAATAACATATTTTCTATTTGATCTTAAAAAGTATTCTTTCATGTTGAAGAAAAATAGCAAAACATGAAAAATAAATATTTTCTTACATTAGTATAATCATTATAAAAAAGATGACTTAATTTTATTGTAGATATCTGGATGGTTATCATAGAGCCACCAGTATTTAAGAGTGATAAAGACAAGCATAACTCATAATTCATATATTAATCCCAATAAATTTATTTTATTGCTTTCAATTCAGCACAAGCAACATTAGTTTATATTAATAATATGCTCACACAATTTCTGATCTACTGACAGTAATTATTTAAACAATTACAAATGAAAAGGGATTTTAAATTATGGGAAATTTGAATAATTTTTTATCCAAGTGTAAACTGTTATAAATGTAAAGGTTCCAAAACACTTTAATATCATTATGTTTCTTGTAAAATATTCACAATTTCCAATTAAAATTAAATCCAGATTAGCAATTATAACTAATGCATATTAAATTATTAAATCAAATTTATTTAAAGCTTAACATTCAATTTATTAATTCATATTTAATATTATACAAAATAAAACTATTTCCAACTAGTTAACATTCATTGTCTATCTAATTGTCAATATCAAGAATTAGTATTATGCTTTACTCATGCTATTTCTGGAAACACAATTTTATGAGTAATATATGTTTCTTCACATTGTAAAATATTCACTTGCAGTGTACAAATCTTAAGACCCTAATTCATAAGTTCCTCTTGTTATGTCCAATTGAGGTATTTATCAGAGTATCTTTTGGAATCTAATATATAAAAATATTAGATAGTAAAAATTTAGTATTTTACTGTTATTTTAGAAATTATCTGCAGATTTCACATACTTGTGTGCGAATGTCTTTTTAAAAATGACCCAACAACAGCTCTCTTTCAGAGAAACATGTTCAACACTCTGAGTTTACCTCACCTTCATGCTTCCCAAACTCGCCAAGGTAATCACTTTAAACTCTCATTCTGTATTGCTTACATTAAGCTCTGTGGTTTATGTTTTACGCGGATCAGTGTTTATAACAGATGCTTTTTAAAATGCCGGTGCTGTTTTTAGCCGCAATCACTAAGTCAGGTTTTAAATCCAACATCTGGCACTATATGTCAGCACCTGAGGTAAATAACACTCTTAGTGATGTACTTGTCTGGCCCAATAAATGTGTTCATTTGAAACTGTCATTGGTAGATGCCATGATTTATTACAGTTCGTGCTTCTTCAAAATACCCTACTAGGCACCGTTCAATAGAATATTTAAACCAAGAACAGTGATGGCTTTTCCAACATACTCTTTTATGTTTTCCAGCTACTGAAGGGAGATGAGAGAACACGGACGTGAGAAATGAAGTAGAGAATGCTGAACGAAAGGTCGTCATTTAGTGATAGGAAAAAAAACAACAACAATCAAGTAAGACAGTCAACGACCATTTTCATTGTACCCGTACTTCCTGTTTGTTCGTTTTAATGCACACTAAATCCCTGAGAGCTTACCGACAGCAAGACTATACCAGTTTTTCCATCAATACTAATGTGAAATACCTATCTTTTAGTTTTTATGAAAAATGTTTTCTAGATGTAATTGCAATAAGAAAATAACATCCTTCAGCAACATAATTGGTTAATAGAATACGTTAAAATGAACAAATATATCAGGGTGAATAAAATGAAACTTAGCTGCAGTGTAACCAAATAGAAATACATTGGAATAGTCTAATCATTAAAGGGATATCAACATCCTTTTTGATTCTGAAAGTACAGTATATTCAAGATGCAAATTCTAAGTGCTTTGTAATAGTTTTACGTTATAAAATGAGAAAAACCACAAATATATTTTATTAGATCAATATGTTAAATAATGAAACTTTACCCTCATTAGTACAGATTGTTATAACTTATATACTTTAATAGTGATTTTCTTAATAGCCTGATTTCTTAGCTACTATTAAAAATCATAACATTTGTTATTCATCTTATTGCTTCATGATCTGCATATATCTTTTATTTTTTATATATTTTTTCTATTCCACAATCTAAACTTCTTGGTTCACTATTTTCTTGTATAAAATAGCTTACCAAAAGCCATCTATCTGAAGTACTATTAAGACTATGCTTTCAGGCTTGCCAATGAAAGTAATTTGGCATATATGCAGAGAAGAAGTTCCTCATATAAGATTTGTTATAGGTTACAAAGAATGATGGAGAGAAATGTCAGATATGAGCATTAAATTGGCAGAATTTGTACTAAAAATTAATAAAATAGTTAATAGGTATCATGACTTCGTGCTATGTCGAACAAAAGAAACCCAGGTACTTTTCTTCTGCACAGCACACTATTATCTATGCTAAAAGAGCAGAAGTTTGGTACTATTATGCATAAATATTACATAATACACAAAAATATAGACCCACATTATGTTAATTATCCATTGACTACTGTCAATTCCTGTTTCATAGACAGGGTGTGTACCCACAAACACAACATAGGTTTCCTCAGCATCTGTCTTCCTGTAACATGTTCACTAGATTAGGCTTAACTATGGCTGTTTCACTTAATCTAAGAGTAAATTTGGGGAGTGGATGTGGCTCACGTGGTTGAATGCCCACCTCCCACATGGGAGGTCCTGGGTTCAGTTCCCTATGCCTCCAGAAAAAAACAAACAAAACAAAAAACAACAAGCAAAATAAATGAAAAAAAACAACTCTGAGAAGATAATGTGGCTCAGTGGTTTGCACCCACTTCCCACATACGAGGTCCTGGGTTCAATCCCTAGACCCTGGTACCTAAAAAAAAAAAATGTAAATTTGTGCTGTGTAAACTATTTTACATGTAATTTTTATCTGATGTGAGTATAGTTTTATCAGTGTGTTTGTGTTGGGAGGATGAGTGTGTGTTAGTATGTACCTGAATCTCTTTTAAAGCACACGCATGCATTTCAAGGAGTGATTTTACCAGTGTTTGTTTTAAAAATAAAAATAACTTTTTCTACTATTCCTGCTTTCAATTTCTCACATTTAAATTTTTTACAGCCTTGATAACTATTGTGGGAAACACATTAACATTAGTAGATGATTATCCATTAAAAGTCAGTAAAGGGTGTGGCAGCTGTATTTTGTTGGAAAAGGTTCACTAAAATTTTGAATACAGAGAACTGCAACAGGGCTATCTGAAGGGCCAGAGTCTCCTAAATACATTGAGTGCCTTTAATGCTAGACATCAGTAAAGGGAAACAGAGTTGTCTGAAAGTTTTAGTCACCCCAGGATGGTCATGTAAATCTATCCCTAAACAAAGCCTTGCATTCCCCAGGAAGCAATGCATCTGAATGACCCTTTGCTTTTCAAACCAAACTGTTATAAACTGTGCAGATTGAAACACACACTAAATGTTAAACTTTAATTCCTGAGACTAATGCTCCCCTGTTTAATCAAATTTATAAATAACAGATTATGATGAATTAATATTTTTTTAAACTAATAAAAGTATTTTTAGATTATGCAGCTGAAGGCAGTTGTTGACAAGTACTGGAAACAAACTAAAAATTCCCTGGCTATTTATAACATATGTCCATTATGAATTACAAAGGCTCAGACTTTAAGAAAATAAAACATAAAATTATAGAAATAATATTTCAGAAGCTATAATGTTTTTTTCTCTTGTAACTCATGTTTCTCTGGTGGAACTGCTAAGAAGCCAATTGAAGTTAGCAATATCACAGCATGCGGTACTGTTACAGAGCTTCAGAATCTCTATCCTTGCTAATGAATACTCTACAATGGACCTTTGAACATATTTGGGTAGCTAGTCTGCTTGTGTTGGTTAATGTTTACTGATGCTGAAGCTGCATGTCAAAACGGGATAAACACGGATGACAAAATTGTATCATATATAAGAAAACTCAATAGACTCTATGGAAGGATATTTTACCATAATAGTCATGATCATTTTAGATCTTTTCTGTTAATTATATCAGCATTGTCTTGTTTCTCAAGTTTCTTTTAGAGTTAGAATATTTCTATGATAGGAGTCCATATTCTGTAATCTTATAAAAGGAAATACAGTTGGATCTTTTCCCCAGTACTCTTGGAATATTTTTTCCTTAGGTATTCTTCTATCAATCTTCCCTGCAAAGTCATTGTCTTTGGGAACCCCTATGGAGCAGGGCATCAGCTGTTATACCATGGCATGGTTATTTGCAAGTCCTGTCTAACCAAGGCATGAGACACAGCTGCAGAAGCAGGGTCAGAAGGCAAATCAAAAAGAAGCATTATTTGATCAAGCAGAGATATGAACTGTACAAAATCAAGAACCCAAGACATTGTCATTGGAATGAGGGCATAGTTATTTATGCAGGTTTATGGTTATAAGAATGAGTAGTGGATACTTTGGCAACTTTTTTTCTGAATGCAATTCCTAGGTTTTAGTAAGTGCATGTAATTTGTTTTCTTTCTCCTCAAGGTGGAAGGAAGAATTACCTATTGCAGCTTTCTTTGCCTCTAATTTGCAGGCTTATGGTCTATGTGTTCTGGTCAGAGGTACCGAACTAGATACCCCAATTCATCAGATAGAAAGTTTAAGAATCCAGTGCTGTGTGTAATCTATTCTTTGGATGGTGGGGTTAGGTGGCCACCCAGGAGTGAGTGACAGAAGCACTAGGGGTAGAGCTTCATGTTTGGTATTCATAGACGATACCTGCAGGCAGTCCTGTAAGGTTCCATAGTCGCCAAGGCCAGTTTTTTGTGCCTCTTCAAATTTCTATAAACTACCCACTACCCTTTATTATTTTACTTTTTAAAAAAAGTTTAAAGTAGGTAAATGCAATTATATTTTTACATAAAGGATATTGACTGAGACGCTATGAAGCCATGTAAATATGTAGGTATATATGTTTTGGAAATAGTATTACTCTCTTTTAATTTCCTTTGCTACGCAAGCAAAGACCATGCAATGGGTTGGCTTAAGCAATGTTAATTTATTAGCTCATGGTTTTGAGGTTAGGAAAAAAGTCCAAATTAATGCATTATCAAGACAATGTTTTCTTCCCAAAGACTGGTTTTCTGGGGCTGGCTGCCAGTGATCCTTGGTTCAGGGCTCCTTTGTCACATGGCAATGGACGTAGTGTCTTCTCTCTTTTCTTCTGGGTTCTGTTGACTTTCAAATTCTTGCTTCCAGTGTCTTTCTCTCCCTTCATCTAAATTTCATTCTGCTTATAAAGGACTCCAGTAATGGAATTAAGATCTACCCTGATTGAATTGGGCTACACCTTAACGGAAGTAACCTCATCAAAATGTCCTACTTACTATGGGTACACACCCACAGGAATGGATTAAGTTTAAGAAAATGTTTTTCTGGGGTGAATACATCTCCAAATTGCTACATCTTACATTCCAAAAAGGGTGGCTAAATGTTGATTTGGGTGGGATATCAATAATGCTGAAACAATTCTGAGCATTTCCGGGTGCCTCTGGGTTTCTTATTATCTGCAATTCCTTAAAACATAAAAGAACTCAGAATTTGAAGACCTGATAAAACTAAGTGGAGTTGCAGCAGGCCCACCTTCAACAATGAAAGTGGTACAGTATCTCAAAAAAAAGCAGAGTAGGTTTCCTTTTCAAAATTTGAATACTTCACTTTTGCTTCTTTCATCCAATTGTGTTTGCTTCCCTCATACTCTTACACTTTAATTATCACCTCATGGGAATTTTAATTGAGAATAAAAATGTGACACGTGATTTTTATTTGGACTCAAAATTGTCATTTTCTCCAGGCATCCTTAGAGATTTTATTTACAAATTATTCGTTTTTAATTAATTTATGGCAATGCTTTAATATTTTTCTCTGCTATAAAAGCATTAAGAAAAGAAATCTTTATATTTAAAATTAATTCTAGTAACATTACTTCATTAATGTCCTTCTCAGGGCTGTTTCTTTTTATAGAAGTAACTTCATTGTTTTGGTTTGCCGAAGGGCTGCTAGTGCAAAGTACTAGAAATGTGTTGGCTTTTATAATGGGTATTTATTTGAGGTATAAGCTTACAGTTCTGAGGCCATGAAATGTCCAAATCAAGGCATCAGCAGAGATGCTTTCTCACCAGTCAGCTGCCACATGATGAAGCAAGATGGCCACTGATATCTAGTGAGGTCTCTGCCTTCCCCTCCAGAATCTACCATCTCCTGGAGCTCAGCTGTGGGCAATAGGACTTGCCTCTTTACAGGCTTCCCCAATCAGTCTCATCTGCCCCACTTTCGTCCTGATTTCAGCTGCAAGCTATCAGGCATATGGCTCATGTCTCCCTGAGCCCCAGTTCTTTGAGCCTCTTAGGGGTTTCTCACTCTGTAGCTCAGCTGTGAGCAAAACTGGAGTAATTTCTCTAACATTGCAGCAAATATGGCAGCTCCCTTTTTCTGTGTGTCTCAATTTTTTCAGACAGAGCAAGAGGGCAAAGACTCAACCTGAGTCATGCCTCATCTAATCAAAAGGGTCTCACACCCAAAAGAATGGATTAGTTCTCTTTTTGGGATTCATGAAATAAGTTCAAACTGTCACACTCAGGGAGCTGTGGAAAGACTATGGCATCAGACATCAGAAAACATGGTTGTATGATAGTTTTAGCAATTATTTGTGGTTTAATTTGGTTAAAGCATTGGACAACTTGAGTTTAATTTCTTCATTATTAAATTTAAAAAGTGCTTTTCTTATCTCTCAATAATTGTGAGGAACAACAATGATGAGAAAGGAGTTTGAAAATAATCTATATATGTAAAAGTACTATTGGTTTTCTAGGAGAAAAAATCTATTGCTGAAAATTTTTGTTATTGTTAAACTATGTTTA
>PVKH010045186.1:0-10528 GCA_004027955.1 Chaetophractus vellerosus | reverse complement strand
CACCCATGGCGGCTTGCCTTTCTCAAGGCCGTCTGCCCACTCGGAGAGGTCCCCGGGAACCGAACCCAGGGCCTCCCATGTGGTACCCCAGCACGCTTTTTATCCACTGAGCTATCTAGCCGGGCCCATTTGTGGAGTCTTTATCCCATCTCTACTGTCCTTCAGAGTATTAAGATAGTGGGATTTGTCCTTTTATTCACTGAACATCAGGAAATTTTTTTCAGGGGATGTCTTTGCAATTTTGTTGATGTCACCTCTCACTGAACTTTACAATTATTAAAATTGTATTTTGAAGTGGCTTCAAAAGTTCCAAGGTTGAATATATTTTGGACAAATATCAGGGCTTGGACTGTTGGAAGGATCAGGCTCATGGACAATGAAGGTAGTGTGAGCTTAAAGGGTGAGGGGGAGGAGAAGAATTATACTCATTTTTATGAGAATGCATAGTTCTACTGGATGTTAATACTAACTGTCACATCCTCACATAGTTCTAGGAAATATTTCAGGAGTCATTCAGGATGGAAAGACTAGTCTTGGAAATTCTACATTTCTTTTCTGTCTGCCTTATAATTCTTTAAAAATTCTACACTCTTGGGAGCTTCAACTGACTCCACTCTAGAGAGCAGAATTTCCCTCATTTTAGGGAGCCATCTTCTGGCTGCTGGTTTGCTAGGGGAGGAAATCCCTTTAGTTTGAATCATTGAAGGTCTCTTTTGAAAGAAAAGAAGTAGAGCTGTGAAACATTGTACAGGGTCTTCAATTAGGGAGAGTGTGGCTGTGGGTTTGGAAATAGAGGGACTCTGCAGTCAAGCCTTGGTTTTGTCATTTGCTAGTTTTAGGATGCTGGACAGGAAAATAACCCTGTCTGATCTTCTGTTTGGCATGAATCTGTGTAATGAGGAAATAATTGTAAATGAGTCCTGAGGGTATGCCCTTGATACATATTTTGTGGTCTGTGTGTTCTCTCTGACTTGGCTTTGCTTGATCTATCTTCTTTGTGGGACATGTTCTTAAGGACTAAATACATTCATTCATTCATCCAAACATCTATTTGAACACATTATGTGGAAACATTGTCCTATTATACCTTAAGAAAATATAAAAAGGAGACTATAGCAAACTGAGATACAAATAAACCAGATGCTGATGAGTGATAATTCACATAATGAAGGTTAGTGGGAATAAAGGAGGAAAGAATGCCAAAGCCTGACTGTCAAAGTCACATTAAGCTTTACACTAACAGGGTTTTGCTTAATGACCCATGGGATCATCTGTCCTCTTTGCACTTCTTAGAGTGGACATAGAAATCACATTTGGGTCCCTGAAATATCTGCATAGGGACCTCATTAGAAATGACCTGGTTAACATTTTGGAAGCCATTCAACAATGTTTGTCACTTTTCCAGAGAGCAGGGCAGAGCTGACATTAAAAATGATCATATCTTGTGGTTTTTAATTTCAGGTCATGCTTGGGGGTGGGGTCATCATGTTCTCCGGTTTTCCTGCAGGATCGCTGCCCAGGTACCCCTGCCCTGCAGATTACCCTCCTGCCAGGGACAGCCACAGCTCTGCTCTGTTGCAGTATTACTATAACTCTCTTGTTGTGAGTTTACTTGCTGTAGTTCAGTTTTCTTCCCCAGAGACTTTTTACAACAAAGTCTTCTTGAGAGTATCAGGGACTCTTGCTCTTTAGTTCTGCTCCAAACTCTTTTTCAGTTGTTTCTTTCTTTCCTCATCCATCATCATTTCCTCCATCACAGATGAGAAATGAAGTGTATTTATTGTTTAAGAAACTGGCAGCGTTTCCTTAATTCTGTGAGAGCTAAGTTGCTCTTAGTTATTTATTTGCAGTAGGTCTGTAAATGACCGCATATCATGGACATGGATCTCCACCTTTATGAATTTGATGGTGTTTGATGTCAGGGGAGGGTGTCTATCACATTGAGAATTTTACACACACCCTACCCTGTGCATAGAGTGTGTGGGTTTCTCTGGTTGGTTAATTAACTTCTATTGTTAAATCATGGATTATTGATTTTAAAGCTTAGCATCATTTACATTTTCTGCATGTTTCTATTCTCATTAAGAGAAAAGATAATTATCGACAATTGACTAGGTTACATATGAGTATGTATTGTTGGAACTGCCCTAATGTTGGCTAGTCCTCAGACTGCACTTTCCCCTGATATTTTACATAAAAAGAATGCTTCAAACCTCAGGCACAATGGTCCCATTGTTCTAAACACTCCACGTTCTGTGTGACCAAAAAAGTAAATGTTTCCAGGGCTTCCATTTCATAACAATGAAATACAGTTATTCTGATATGGGACTAATTTATCTGAAGTCTGTTTTGTGTGCTAAGTGATATTCCAGGAGAATTGAAAAAAGTGTATTTTATTAGTTCAGTAGAGATGGAGAGAAAAATCCTCATGAGAAGATTCAAGGAGGAGCTAGTGCTTTCACTGAAACTTAACAGCTTAGTACATCACCAAGAAGACATGGCATAACCAGTGTATTAGTCAGTCAAAAGGGCTGCAAAGTACCAGAAATATGTTGGTTTCTATAAAGGGTATTTATTTAGGGTAGAAGCTTACAGTAACAAGGTCCTAACGAGTTCAACTCAAGGTACCATAAGAGGTACTTTCTCACTCAAAGTCTGTTGCCATGTATTGATACAAGATGGCAGGGGATGTCTGCGAGGTTTCAGCCTTCCTCTTCCCTCTTAAGGCACCGTGGGCCCAGTTTCTTCTGATCTCAGCTGTAGGCTGGAATAGGACTCATTTCTCTTCCCAAGGCTCATTTGTTTCCTGGCTCAGCCACTCTGTTCTCTTTACAAGGTCAGCTGAAAACTGTCAGGTTCATCTCTCTTCCTGGGGCTCCAGCATCAAAACTAAGTTCTCTCCTCTGCCATGCCTTTGAGCTGTCTCTCTTCTTCTGTGTTCTTCTTCTCTATGTGTCTACTTCCATGTGAGAGTCTGTTTTATCAGCCCAAGGGGGCTGGGACTCAACACTGAGTCACACTCTAATGATGTGGTTGAATCAAAGCCCTAATCTTAACATAATTTAATCAGACATCTCAGCTGAATCTAATATGATCAAAGGACATCAGAGAAACAGTCCTGTTTATAAACATAATCAATATCTCTTTTTGGAATGCATAAATAATATCAAACTGCCACAACCTGCATGGGATGAAGATTAATGTTGATTAAATCCCAAATACAACAAGCTGCCCTTCAAGAACAAAATTGTGGTGTTGGACAAGAATACCTTTTATATTAAATAAACACACCTGAATTCATTTATTTCCTCCTTTGACAAATTATTGTGCATAATATAAAAAAGTTACTTTTTGAATTGTCATACAGTAAAATAGACTTTGTAGTGTACAGTTTTGAAAATTTTAACACATGTATAGATTATGGTAACTATCAGCATAATGATCATATAGAATAATTTTATCACTTCTAAAAAACTGCTTATGGCACATTCTCCCCAACCCCCAACCCCTGGCAGCTGCTGAGCTGTCCTCCATCACTATGATTTTCTGGTTTTGAAAATGTCATATAAATTGAATCATGGAATAATCAACTGATGTTGATAGACTATCTTCTTTCACTCAGCATTATGCCATTGTGATTCATCCAAGTTGTTATGGATATCAACAATTCATTTATTTTTATTGCTGAAGAATAATCTGTTGTGTGGATATAACAGTTACTTTATCTACTCACTTGTTGAAGAATATATGGATTCTGTCTAGTTTTGGAGGTGATAAAGAGAACTTATTTAAACATTCATATACAGGTTTTTATGTGAATATAAGCTTTCATTTCTCTAAAATAACATATCCTAAGGAGTGGAGTTACTGAGTCATACAGTGGTATATGTTTAACTTCATTAGACACTGACAAACTTTTTCCTGAGTGTATCATTTTGAATCCCACAGCAATGCATGAGAGTTCTTGCTGCTCCAGACCTTTGCCAGCACTTGGTATCCTTGGGATTTTTAAATTTAAGCCATTATAATAGGTGTGTGGTAGTATCTCATAGTGGTTCTAACTTGCTTTTAACCTTGATGAAGCCCAATTAATCCATTTTTCTCTCGTATGGATTGTGCTTTGAGTGTCATGTTTAAGAACACTTTAATTTAACCTTAAATTCCTGGAATATATTTTTACTGGATATAGACTTTTGAATGAGAGCTCTTTTCATGCAGTGTTTTAAACTGTTTCCTTTTGGCCACCATGATTCCTGATAAGAAGTCTGCAGCCATTCAAAACTTTTCTTTTTTTCATATAGAAAATGCATCTGTTTATTCTGGCTGATTAAAAAAACTTTGTCTTTAGTTTTTAGCAGTTTGATTAAGATGTAACTGGGCAAGGATTTCTTTGAGTTTATCATGATTGGTATTCACTGAACTTGAATCTGTAGGTTTAAGTTGTTTGCCACATTTTCAGCCATTATTTTCTCAAATTTTTTTCAGCATCATACTCTTTCTCCTCTCCTTCTGGAACTCTGTTTTTAAAAATATTAAACCTTTTGTCATTATCTCACATTATCTTTGAGGCTCTGTTGAATTTCTAGTGTTTTTCCCCTCTGTTGTTCAGATTGGATAATTCTACTGTTCTATCTTCAAGTTCACTGACATCTTCCTCTTTTATCTCCATTCTGCTATTGATCCCATTCAGTGATTTAAAATTTTTGATTATTTTATTTTCCATTCTAAATTTCCATTTGGTTTTTTATTTCTTCTTTCTCTTTGCTGAGACTTTATTTTTCCATTCATTTCAATCATATTTACAATTGCTTATTGGAGTATTTTTATAATAACTGCTTCAAAGTCTTTGTCAGATAATGCCAAGATCTGTGCCACCTTGGTATTGATTCTATTAAATGGCTTTTCCCATAAGAGTTGGGATTCTTTGTATATAGACTAAGTATGAACTGCATTCTGGTCATTTTGTGTATTATACAATGAGAGCATAAGTCTTGTTTAAATCCTATGTGGAATGTTGATTTTTTGTTTTAGCAGGCCATCTACTTGGTTACATTCATACTGCAAGTTCTAACCCATCTTCTACCAGTTGGGCTTCCATTGTTGGTTTAGTTTTCATAGCTTTTATAATGCTATTTGGCCTGTCACCTACCTAGGGGGTGGACATATCTGTTACCAAATTGTTTGGTAAGCTTATTAATAGCAGATGCACACACACGCACCTCAAGAGGGAGCCCAGAGTTTCATATATGATTTTACAGTTTTGCTTTCCTAAGCTTCTTTCTCTCTCTGTGATCCCTTGGAAATTATCTGATTCCCTAGGGATCCCATTTTTGGTCATATAACCAGAAAGCTATCGTATAGCCAGAGGCTTTAGTTACTTCTGTCTGCTGTGTACTTTTGTGAATATGCCCACATGTTGGACAAAGCAGAGATGGGACAGAGTAAGATAAAAAGGAGTAGAGGTTTGCCCTACCCTTTTGGGGCCACAGTTTCACTGAATGGGCATTTGGTTTCATTTCCTAAAGGAAATCTTCTCTCCCTGGAGAGGATTGCTTGGGGGCTGGATTGTGAAGGAATGGAGAAATGGAAAAAAAAAAACACTCACAAAAAGGGGGTGTTTGCACTCTATCTGAACATTAGGGATTCCTAACAAGAGGGATTCTCCTGGAGCAATTTCTGCACACTGTTCCCACTTCCAGGTTTTAGGCTACACCACACCTAGACACAGAATATCAGAAGGGGATGAATGGTAAACTCACTGGTCTTCATCCCCAATGTGCCTTCTATAAGTAACGTTCTAGAATCCTTGAATAGCTGTTCAATGCATTATGTCCAAGGTTTAGAACTACATTCAGTAGAACAGACAGCAAACTCTGCTTACTCTATGTTATTTGAAACTGAAACCCCATGTCCTATTTTAAAATATTTCTCATTTACCACGTCTACACTTCTCCTTCAGGAGACTATGGAGAACTTTTTGTGTCTACCAGACACATTTATGTAGAATCAATGGTGCCATCTGTGAGTAGAAGACCCTTTCAAAGGGGGGTGAGTATGGTCTGATCTCAACAAATTGAAAGTTGGCTGTTGTGTTGGTAAAATGAATTGTATACCTCCTTTTGTTTTTTTGAGAGACATTTCATAAAAGATTAAATTTATTAGTATTTTAATTTCCTTGCTTAGCTTTGTTTCCATTTTTAGTTTAATAACATCATATCGTTTTCCTTATATTTCTCTGTATGGTTACCTTCTCTTTCTAGCAAAAATGCCAGTTGTTAATTAATGAAAACATTGTGAGGAAGTTGTGAACTTGATATCAGTACAAGAGAGGGAGTCATTTTCAGGAATATTCTTGATTTAAAGGGTAAGAATTATATAAGGATTTAGCAAAAATCACAAAGCTATAACTTGAATCACAGATTTAGAAGACATTGACTCCCTTGAAGGAACTCCCCAACTCCTGTACCAATAGCTTAGCTGTCTGGGTTTCACTGAGTAGATAGTGGGACTACAACTAGGTGCCCCTGATCCAAGCTGTAGTCTATTAAGTCTTAGCTCTTCCACTTCAGCCTTGGCAAGTAGGGACCTCACTTCATGGAAACTTTTTGGTTGCTGGCTGTCCCAGCACAAATATCAATGCTTCAAAATTGAACAAACATTCAAGTTTGGCTTAGTAATATTAGTTTATTTACAATTTCAGTTATAAATTATAACTCATCTCTTGTTTTTTCATTTGAAGATATGTATATATTTGTGTATTGATCGGAACATATTTAATGAATGGTCCTCATTTTATTTTTATCCTTCTTTAAGTATTTCAAAATGTCAGGACTACTAAGAAAAGACATTACTTAGTGATAAAATTTTAACTAATGTACATCTTTGAAAATCTAATGAAAGCTACAGGCCCTTTTCCAGGAAAACATCATAAAAATTCCAGGGCTTCATGGATGGATTATAATTCAGCTGTGGAAAACAGGTTAAGAACCTCTGTTATGATCAACATATTCATGACTTTTAAGTAGTCAGTCATTAAATCTACTTTAAAACTGAAGTTTTGACTATAAAAAGCTTAAAGAAAAGACACAAATATGAGTGTTGCATATATTTGAAAGAGGAAAAATCAAACAACATTTTTTCAAAATCTGAAGATTATAAAATATTTTCATGTAAAAATGCTTCATTCAATTAGAATATTATACTTTCATTTGATTTCATATTCAGAGTTCTGAGGATGACTACTTTGGGAATTTATGCCAGTCTTTTCATAGAGACATACAATTGATATTTTAAAAATCTGAGCTCAATATGTGACTAAATTGTTGGCAGCAGCTTCTCAACCAGACAGCACATCTGCTGTCCTAGAGAAAGGATGACTGGTTGGATTGGCATCTCCTTCCTCTATTAGGTAAGGGGAATTTATAATAGAGTGTGTGATCGGAGCAAAAATTAGCGTTTTGGCTGCTTTGCCTGCAAAGACTGATCTGGAAGCAATTAGAGACTGATTTACAACCATCTTTGAAAGGAATAACACATGTTCTCAATACTTCTCAAACATGCAGTGAATAAGGAGCTGTCCAGCCACTTGAATTTTCTTTAATCTTACAGTTTAATCAAAGATTCTCTCACAAAACTTTACCCTTGGGAGATCAGGGACACTCCTTGGAGGGCCTTAGGTCAGAAATTAATGTATAGTTTTACTGAGATCGCCACATGTACTTTATGTTTGCAAGACATGATTCATGTTCATATGCCAGTTTGAACTTAATTGTTTCAGAACTGCAGACACCCCCAGAGAATGAAAATCAGGAACTGTGCACACAATATTATCAGGGGACACTGCATGGCTGGCATATCTGACAATGAGATGAAAGGCATTTTTCCAATGAACTTAGAAAATCCAGCAACCAATGAGATTCTGGAAAACGAGGGCCCCGCAAAGCAAAGCTGAAGTGGCAGAGAGCTAAAATTTAATAGACCAAGACCTGAAACAGGGATACCCAGTTGAAATCCTACTATATTGATACCCACACAACTAACCCCCTTTTCAGGGAGAGGGAAGGAACTTCAAGGGAGGTCAATATCTTCAAAATCCAGTTATAGCTTTTTTATTTTGCTCTATCCTCATATAATCCTTGTTCTTTAAAACTAATATTTTCCCAAAAAAGCCTCTTTTTTAATTTTAATTCCCATTATATTCATAGTGGCGTTATTCACAATTGCCAAAAGTTGGAAACAACACAGATGTCCATCAACGTGATATCCTGATGAATGGATAAACAAACTGTGGTGTGTACACACTGTGGAATATTATGCAGCAGTAAGAAGAAGTGAAATTGTGAAGCATATGACAGTATGAATGAACCTGGAAGACGTTATTCTGATTGAAGCAAAAGGACAAATAATGTGTGATAGCACTATTATGAACTAAATAGTTTATGTAAGCTCATGGAATTAATAATTAGAATATAGGTCACAAGAAAATAGAATGCAGGCAGAGAATGGAAAGGTGATGGTTAATCTGTGCAGGGTTGTTAAAAAGGTTGTTTGAAAATCTTTGGAAATGAATAGAAATGGTGAGGTCACATCATGGTGTTTGTGACTAGCAGAGCTATTACATGGGTATGATAGTGGTTGAAAGGGGAAGTCTAAGGAGTTATATTACAAGAAGGAAAGCTAAAAATGTCACATGGGGCTTATAGTGAAATCTCATGTAAAATACTACTATGAGTGATGCTGCATATATAAGACTGTTTTTCCAAAATTTAAACACAAATAAGCCAGAGAGAAGGAAACAGAATAGCAGCTATGTATGGCAGGGGAGACATAGAGAGACTGAGAGTTGATGCATTTTGTTTGTTTGATCAGTTTTTTTTTAGTATTATTATTGTTATTACAGGAATAATGAAAATGCTCTAAAAATGATTGAAGTGATGGATACACAACTATATATGTGGTTTTACAAAATACCATTGATTGCACACTTTGAATGGATTTATGCTTTATTAATATGAATCAATAAAATTGATTTGTTTAAAAAAATAATAAAAGATAATATAAAGAACATAAAGCGATCTCCTCATTTCAAATTGTGCTGTTCCTTTTCTTTTCACTTTTAAAGAAAATTTTTTGCTAATACTTTTAATCATTGTTTCTACATTCTGATGGAATCTCTTCAAGCTTCCCACATTTCCCTAGAGTTGCGAGACCCTCAATGTCATAGCAGTAAAATAAAAAGCCTGATAAACTGCTAAGTATAGAGACCTTTTTCAAAGTTCCTAGAAACAATTCTCTGATTTACACATCCTAGAATCTCAACCTCATTTTAAATATCAACACAAAATTGCATTTGTTAAACTGCTCCAAATGCTTTTCTAAAGATTTCATTCCCATCACTGAAAACATTTACTGAAGTGGTGGCTCTCAGAAGCTATATATTTCATAGAGATCAGTTCTATCACTGGAAGAGATCTCAAAGAGATCATATAAGGTAGCCTCCCATCTCTAAGCAATCCGAAAAAGATAACCAACTATTCCAGAAGCTCTCTCCAAAAAGGAGATCCCATAGTCATTCCTCCACAACTTATCCCTGTATCTAATTGCACTCACAGTTAGGTTCCTTTTGTGCTAGTCTCACTAAACATGTAGAACAGCTGATAACCACATTAGTATAATGACATTTGTATAATACAGATCTACTGTTTAAATCATCATTTGCCTTTCTAGCAACTCAAACACAGACAGTAACAAACCTGCAAGAAAGAATTAACTATGATATGACCATTCAAATCACTCCATCATCCTACCTGATAACTTCCTTTCCAGAACCTACCTTCTGTAAAGAATATGAGTTTCAGATAAATATGGTCAAATGTCTGTTACTAGCACTTATTAATATTTCTGTGCTACTTTCAGTATTCTAATCGAATAAGTAATCTGTAAGTTGAAATGCAGTGTCTCATTCCAATATTATCACAATATTGGAAAATACGTTTAAGAGTCATTATAGTTTTGTAGATGTAGGCAAGATGGCATTGGTTTAGGTGGGCACTCACCATCTCTCTCACAGAGGATAGCTGAATGGGGACAGGATTCTGCCCAAGTAGTCTGGTCTGGGAGCCCAGAGAGTGAGAACCTTAGGGACATTGATCTGGAGGGAGCTGGACAGCCAGGTGGATTGCTCAAGATAAAATCATGAGTTTTTCCCCAGCCGGCCAAACCCCACCCTCAGGGCAAAAGACTAGGATGATCCCTGACTCCCGCTGGCAATGTGGTGAGAGGAACATTCTCCATGAGTGAGAGGGGTTTCCTTTCTGTGGCTTTGGCTCTCTGGACCCGCCTGCAGGTTTGGGGAGCAAACCAGCCAGCTTGAAGCAGCACAAGGCTGAGGGGAGTGGCGAATCTGCTGAGGAAGTACTAAGCTACCCAGGGATATGCCCGGACTCCCGCCGGCAACCCAGTGAGAGGGAGCATTCTCTGAGAGTGGGAGGGTTCTGGCAAAAGGTGGAGAAGGGTTTCCTTTCTGTGG
>PVKH010045185.1:0-10530 GCA_004027955.1 Chaetophractus vellerosus | reverse complement strand
ACTTTTTTAATTCATAAAATGGGGAGAATGCAATCTTCTTGCTATATTCAAAGTTTAGTGCTAGTTTCATTGGCGATTGGAGGTATAACCCCAAGACTGCCTGATTTCAAGTTCTCTGTATATTTTCCTACTCTGGTGGCCTCATTGCCTTGACTTCTGCCTCCACTTCTGACTTCACTGTCTTTCCTATTATCTGCAAGAGCTTAACATAAACCTAACACCCAGGCCTTGGCCAGATGTACCTTAGAAAGGCAGAGGCTACCCCCACCCCTGACCCACTTACCAAGCTATATTTTATGGTATTCTATAAAAATCTGCAGACTCAGCAAGGCTGAGACTCTGCAGGTTCCCTGTGTCTCCTGAAGTTTCAGCCTCACTCCACTTCACCTTAGGGAGGCTTTCAGCAAAATCTATGAACGTCCCCCTTCCCAGATGTGGGTCACCAATTATTTAAAACTGAGGCACTGGTCTACAGAAGAAACAGGAACATATTCATACTGGAAGGAGCTCCTCTTATCCTCCTTTCCCCCTCCCCCTCTTCCTCCCTTCTCTCCTTTCTGGAATACTGATTGAGCACCTACTACATTGCAGACATGGAGTTAAACATGATGAACAAGACTAAGATGGTCCCTGCCCTCATGGACCTTACAGTCTAGATAACAGATAGACAAAATAAACAATTGGAAATCAATATATGATTGAAAGTTTCCTCATGTGCCATAATGGAAAAGAAGATGATTTTGTGAAAAAGAATAAGAAGAGGGCTATTCATGTATATTTGAAGGAAAATGAATGCATCTCTGAAAAAGTGACAAGAAGAAACAAAAAAAGGTTAAATAAGAGTTGTTAAGACAAGGGGAGTGAGATTCCAGTTAGATGGAACAGCAAGCTTAAAGGCCTAGGGGAAGAACTTGGAAAATTCTAGGAACCAAACATTTTTAAGTGGTTAGAGAGGGAAGATTAGAAAAGAATGATATGCATCTCTGGAAATTAGTATAGCTTAAATTATTCAGGTTTAGTAGACTATGGTAAGGACTTTGGAGTTAATTCTAATTTAATTAGAAAGCAATGGACAATTTTAAGTAAGGCATTGGCATAGTCAGTCATACATTTTAAGATGCTACTTTGGCTTTAGGTAAAGAATGGTTTTGAGTCATGCAAGTGAGGACAGAAGAAGTCTAATATGGAGCCTATCACAGTGTAAACCTCTCCAAGTTGCAGACTTTCTCTTTACAATCTCACCCCACCACAGGGTCCTATAGCTTGTACATATTTACGTAATGGGGAGCTCATTACTTCCAATGAAAACTGTGTCTACCTTTGATCGACACTGAACAAGACATTTATATTGTCCATCACTAACCTCCTTCTCGTTGACTCAAATTTTGTATTCTGAAGAAGCCAAATGGAGACGCTTTCATGAAAATGTCCCAAGTATTTGAAGGCATCTCTCTTTTCCTTCCTTTCAAGCAATGACTGCCCTGCCAGCTACCTCCACTGTATTCTGCCTGAGTATTAAAATAAAAACAGCAGCAGCAGCAACAATGAACACCAGTGCACAATACTTGACTTGCTTACACTCTTGTCCACCAACAGGATAGGTATTTCCAGCCTCGATTAACAAATTACAAGAATAAAATTCAAAGATGTAATTTGCTGAAGTCTGGGAAGATAACAAGTAGGACAACTGGGCTCTGAACCAAGTCTTAACATCTCCTCGCCCAACCTTTTCACATTAGAGCAGGAGGCAGAATAGATGGGTTCTGGTACCATATGGATTGTACCAAATCCTGACTCTGATACTTGCCGTGTCACCTTGGAAAAATTACTTAACCTCTCTGATCTGAGAAGAAAAAGATTATCTGCCTTAAGGGGTTGGATGGGGATTAAATGAGCTAATACTCTAGAAGCATGAAGAACAGTATCTAGCCTATATTAAGCACACAATTAAGCTTAGCTATTATCAACAACCTAAATCATCTTTACCGAAAGCAGGAGTTGTGAAATAAAAGTTGCTGTGAGTTTGGTATAGAATATTAATTCTGCCATGATGTCATGGATGAGGAATTAATCCATGGCCAGATTCTCCATCTGTAAAATGGGCATAATCATATCTAACTCATAAAGTCATGAAAAATAAATTTCATAACTATCAGGAGAAATTGCCTAGCACCAAGAACTATGTATTCATAGTCTTTCTTTCTGCTTTGCTTTAACATGAATCCCTCTGGGAACACTTCTCTGATGTGCCAGGCTGGGTTATGAAGCCCTCTTTTGTTCTCCCTCGACACCTTGCACTTATCTGGAGCAGAGCACAGGCAAGCTGCATTGAATGTATCTTTACTTCTGTCTCTGCCTTTGGATTGTAGCTGCTTGATGCCAGGAACATGTGTCAGGCACTGTTCTAAGCACTTTGCAAATACTAATGTATGTTATTAGCATATGAATCCTATGAAGGTTTTCCTATTATCATCCCATTTGTATCACTAGGGAAAGTGAAGCAAGGTGGTGGTGGGGGGAGTTGAATCACGCATCCCAGGTTGCATCGCGGGCATAGGGGGCGTGTTCACTTGCTCCTTCTTGTTGCTCAGGTCTCAGCATAGATGTCCTCCCTTCAGAGATGATTCCCATGACTCCCTACTCCAAAGGACTCAGCCATTCACCATCATTTCCCTCTCGACATTTTCTGCACCACACCTGAGTGACCAAATGATGGATTATCCGTCTTCCATCACTCAAATGCAAGCTTTAAGGGGAAAGGGCTTCTGCCTGTCTTGTTCACTGCAGTGTACCCAGCACTCAGGAGAGTCCCTGGCACATAGGAGGCACTCAATACATAATGGTTAAAGAAATGAACAAATGAACAAATGCATGCATCATTAATTGCTGAATTTATTCTGTAACTTAAAAACAATGTCCTATGTCAAATCAGGTGTTCTCAAGCTCTATTGAAAGTTATTGGCATTTTAAATTGCAATGGGTTGGGAAATGGGGAGGATGTACAGACAGAGGCAATACTTCCTTCTGCCCTGCACTGGCCCTCCTAGACTCTCAATAGCATCATTTCTCTCCCAGCAGCTTGCCAACAGCTGGTGAGATACCCTCCCCTTGGAAGGCAGTAGAGGTTTCTGCTCAAGGTGACAGGATGGGAAAGCAGGAGGAAGCTTCACGGGGAGAGATATACTGCAGTCGTGGCATTAAGCCTGAGGTTTGAGATGCCCACTAAGATTCACTGGGAAAAAATAATACTTGAAAAAAGTGTAATGTCTAGTATTTATCACCTCGGTCTACTGGTAGTTCATTCTCCCTGACATCTATGGAGATTCTCAGAAACTAATATATTGTCTAACACCTACCTTGCCAATGCTCTATGCATTTTTTTCCAGTTGTTAAAGAAATTGTTAGCTTTAATTCTCACCTGTTATTCTCTAACTAATTTTTGTTGCTCTGGGTCTTATGTAGCCCATTAGCATGATACTCAAGTTCCAAAATAACCTCTCCGATCTCCTCTTTCACTACTTTTCTTCCTGTAACCTATGCCCTCATAAAAATAAATGTCCTTACTATTCCCCATGCACACTTCAAACTCCCTGGTACCTATATCAGGGACTATTTCCCCTGACTAGCTCTCTGCATGGATGTGCAACATCCATTCTTCAGGTTCAGATCAATAATTCCCCTTCCATGAAGTCATTTCTGATTCTCATCGTCTTTTTTCCCCTTTACATGTCCTTGTTCCTTATTTATAGCATTTATAATATTATTTTCTGCCACATATTATTTGTATTCAAGGCTATCGTGCTTTAGATTATTGTTCAGCCAATATTCACTTGTTCCTCTCACTGTGCGTAGAGAAACTTTACCCAAGCCCACTGACGTTGGGTTTGGTCATGTGATTTGCATTGGCTAATGAGCTACTGGCAGTCAATGAGATACTGAGATATCTTGTTGTCCTGGTTTGCCATGCTGTTATGACAAATACAACACAATGGGCTGGCTTAAAGTTGGCTCACATTTATGAGAAGTCCACATGAAAATCTTTGCAAGACTTTCTTCTCCTGGAGTCTGCAGAGTTCCTGGTGCTGGCTCTGTGGAGTTCCTTGGTTCATATTTCGCCGCCCCCCCCCCACCCCCACGGCATAGCAATGTCCTCTCCTTTCTATGCCTGCTCTTCAGGTTTCCACTGATTTCTAGCTTCTTGATCATCTCCTTATTGCATTCACTAGCTTCTGGCTTCTGGTTTCTTCTCTTGATAAGGCCTCAAGCAATATGGACTAAGACCTACTCTCATTCCATTGGGCCACACCTTAACTGAAAATAGCATCTTCAAGAGGTCCTATTTGCAATGGGTTCACACCCTCAAACCCACAGAAAAGAGGATTAAGATTAAGAACCTGTCCAGGTTGGGGTACATAATTCAAACTACTACATTTGCATAGTCGGGATTGCCTTGTGTTTCTGCCATTCCACAAGAGGAACATGTCCTGCCTAGCCTGCTGTCCCCCATAGGGTAAAAGACCTAGACCTAGCCTGCGACTTGGAGATGGGTCTAGCCATCAAGACTTGTCTAAATCAGAAGACTTCTCTAGCCAACCTCAAACAGATGTTTGAGAGAGAATAGATGGTTTCCATTTCAAGCCACTGAGTTTTATGGTGATTTTATTACACAGCATTATTTTTGTAATACTTCTTACCACAAAGTCTTAATTCCATTACTCTACTCTGAATCTCTTAAAGCCAGAGATAGTCTGATTCAATTTTTTAAACTCATACAAAGTTCTCAGATTCATCCTAGTATATATTTGTTGAATGGATGAATAAATGAATGATTAAAGATCTATGAAAGAAAGAGCCGCAGGATGCAGGGAGATGTTATGACATTATGTACTCATTCATTCAACAAGAATTTATCGAATATTTATTTTTTCATATCAGACATTGTGCTAGAGGAAGGGTATTCAGTGGTGAACAAACCAGATATGGCTTCTGGATGCTCCTTGGTGGCTTGGGAAAGCTTGAGAATCAAAGATTCAGAATGCAGTCAATGTGCAAACTCTGATTATCCTTGAATTGAATGCAAGGGCACCAAGATAATCAGAGAAGTGGCAATGGATAAAAAAAAAAGCAGAAAGATCCCTCCCTCACTGATAGTTCACATTATTTCAGGCTAAGAGCAAATCCCAGACAGATGGGAGACATTTGCATTCATTTGAAGAAAAGTCGTTTGTAGAAGCCAACCCAAGAGGTAAAATCAAATTCTATGGGGCTAGGTATTGGTGGGTCATTTTCTGATTGCTAAATGACAGCTCTATCCATTTCAACTATTATGGAGAGGCTGTCAGCATGCTAAGCCCAATTGCCATTAACATTTGTAATACAGAAACCAGAAGCCATGGCATCCAAATCCCACAGCCTGACCTCAGTGCCCATCAGGGACTCTGCCTGGATCTTGATAAAAATCACTATGAATCCCCTATCTTAAAGCTTTTCGATTATTAAACATTTCTGTCATACTCTCTTGTCTACACTACCTTCTCACTCCAATGGTGTGGTTAAGGTAACTTGTGGCTCCTGGATTCCATTTCACAACTGAAGGAGCTCCAGGAAAAAGGAACTGAATGCTGAAACTCCTAAATCAGGGACGGCATTATCAGAGTTAAAACTTAAGTCCAGATCTCCTGATCTGATCTTCCCCTGCCCTGGACACCAGCCCCTGAGGTACCAGTTCATCCAGCAGGGTACTTTAAGATCATCTAAGGTTTTTTTTTTTTTTTTTTTTTCCTTGTTTCTGTGTTTTGAAAGAGCAGGTGCCCAGGACTATTAGGGAGAAAAGGCAACTTTTTTCAGGACTTGAAGGCTAACACTCCAGAACAAATGCATTGCTGTGTTCAAAACGGTCACTGTTCAGCTCAAAAGAACAAACTGGGAGTTTTAGTCATCTTCAACAAATACCACTTTGAAGTACCAATAGACCCTAACGAGGAAGGTGGCCAAAAGAAAAGGAACTTTTCCAGGTAGACAGATATCAACAGAGCTCTATTTTCTAATCACTAGGAAATTTAATATTAATGCGTATAATATCTGGCATATGGCAAAAAATAATGAAGATAATAATAGTAACATATATGGGGTACCTCCAGAGTACTCAGTATTGACTCCTGTGCTCCTGGCCACAACCACTACTCCATACTCCCTCTCATAGTCAAAATTAGGCCTACAATAAATGAAAGCAATCAGCGTCATTTTCATTATCATAATCATAATTATCAGGTACCATAGCAAGAAAAGTCAATGTGTGAGGGTAGTTTTCTGGAATGGTCCTACTAAAAGAAACTGTTGATTGAAATGTAAAGTTGGAAGTTTAAGTGTGGCCCTTAGGGCTAATCTGTATGAGACACATCAAGTGGAAGGTAAAGGTCTTTAGGGTCCATAAGACTTGGGTATAATTTCTAATTTCCCTATACAAGGAGCTAGGTAAGGTGGGAATGCAGTAGATTATATTATGGCCCCAATGTGTCACCTCTCCTTGTGTCTGCAAGCTTTGCCATATGACTTTGCAGTTCCTCTTACTAAAGAGGCTGTGTCTATTTCCCCACCCATTGACTCCAGTCTTGTCCCTGTGACTTGTTTTAACTAATCAAATTAGGCAGAAGTGATAGTGCACCAGTTTGGGGCCTTGCGTGTTTGTACTTGCTCCCTTATGCTTCTGCAGTCACCAGGAGAAACACATGCCTGGGCCAGCTCGCTGGTCCCAGAGGAAGGATGAGAATCATGTGGAGCAGAGATTTCCCACCTACAGTGCCTCAGCCCAGGCGAGACCTGAACCCCAGCTGAGCTGTGCACACATTGATGAGCCCACCCCAGACCTCCCACCAACCCACAGAGGTGTAAGCTTCATGAGAAATAATTGTTGTTTCCAGCCACTAAATTTTGGGTTCGTTTGTTATGCGGTAACAAGTAACTGACACAAGGAATAATCATACGTGCTTGTGCACACTGTCTGGCATATAGCAGCTGTTGAATAAATAGTAGTTCCCTTTCATACCTCTCTAAGCATTCGGAGAAGCCCCAGTTCCTCCCAGGGAAAGCCATACAATTATATCAAGCTCATCTGTCACACTGATGGAGGAGCCAGCTCAGGGGGACCAGTTATCGTTTCCGCTCTGGCTCCTGGTTGAGGTGGAGATGCAGAGCAATGGGCACATTGTGGACCTCCAGGAACAGAAGCATGCAGCTCGGCCATCAGCTCCCAGACAGCCTGACAGCTTTCCAGCCAGTTTTCCTGGAGTAATTATTTCCATTGCCCCGATTGGTTATTTCTGTGTCAGCGCCAGTTCCCCCCTTCACTCCTGATTTTTCATTTCTGTAAAAATGACAGCATTTGATTTAGCTCTTAGAAGAGGGCAGAGAGTTTGGGAAGGGATGGAGGGATGGAGGAGAAAGGCAAGGGAGGACAGGAAAAAAAAATTAAGCACCAACAGGGGCTTTACAAATATAAAGCGCTAATGAAATTCAAAATGACAACAATAATTATACTTCCAAGGCCAAAGCCTCACATTTCTCACCATGAATATTCATTCCCACGTTATCTTTCTAAGGAATGAAAATTGGGTAAAACAAGAATGTGCGTGCAGATTTTTTTCCCCTCTTCTTCTGTTTTTACCTGGACCCTGGCTTGATATTGTCTGTATTCTAATAATCTTGGTGACTGTGATTTGTTTCTCCCTGGATGTCCACGTGCAGACATCTTAAGTGAGGGATGCTTAAAACATCAATAAAACTTAAGCTAAAAAGAAGTGGGGGAGAAAAGCTGAAACAATTTTCTTTGTACCTGCTAAATGGTCACAGGTGGAATATCACTTTTACTTAGATCTTGGCAGCCAGAAATCTGGACAAGGGAATCCAATGCATCTTTTATCAACTGGCACAAGAGATTAGGAGTTTATTGCTAAGCTATCAATAGAGGGGCACAAATTGCTCTCTGAAATGGACTTCAATTGGCTCCCAATCCCAGAAGTACATCTGTGCAGTGGCAGTCATTGCAACATACTGTAAATATATATACAGTAAGGTCAACTCTCTGCAGGAACTCATGGAGGTGGCCAAGTTCCCACTGTCACCAAGAAGAGAAAAAAAACAACGGCCCATATCATCCAGCTATGATGTAACCAGTGGCCTATATTTCAGGGTGGAGAATCACAATGTCAGCAACAATAACACCTCTCCCCAGAGGGTGGGGTCAGGGAATTTGGGGCGGGGAAAGTCAAGGAGTTAAGCAGGAATCACATCCTTCAGCAAATTCCATGGGAATAACTAGGTCCAGGAGCTGTGAGCTAGAGGGCTTTCTTCCAAGGTTTCTGAAAAGCAGCCAGGTTTGCCTAAGTCAGTGATTAGGCAGAGAGCCCCAGAGACAGAAGGGTGGCCTTGGGGAATTGCTGAGTCCTGGGAGGAATAGGCACCTAGGTCAGTAGGCTGGTAGGCTGGAGGTGGGGGAGAAAGCATGATAAGATGGTGTAGCAGTTTGGCAGTTTGATGTGATTATGAATTCCAAAAACAGATATTGGATTATGCTTGTAAACTGGTCTGCTAATCTGGGCGTGACTAAGTTATGTTTAGGGAGTCAACTGGGCTATGTCAGTAGGGCATTGAGCCCCACCCTGTGGTGGGTGGGGAATCAAATATAAAAGGCATGGCAAAGAACAGAGTTGACGCAGTTTTGATGTTGGAGTTCTGGTGAGGAAGGAGAGAAGGCCTCAGGATAGAGACAAGCCATTCGCCTGAGAGTTCACAGCTGACCTTGTGGAGAGAGGCAAAAACCCAGAGAGACTCATAGTCTACAGCTGACCTTGTGGAGGAGGCAGAGGAGCTAAGCCGGGAGAGAAACGGAGCCCTAGGAAGAGAGGAACCCAGGAAGCCTGAAACCTGGCAAACGTCGCCAGCTACCTTGCTCCAACACGTAGCAATAGACTTTGGTGAGGGAAGAAACTTATGCTTTATGGCCCGGGAACTGTGAGCTTCTACCCCAAATAAATACCCTTTATAAAAACCAACTGATTTCTAGTATTTTGCATCAGCACCCCTTTTGCTAATACAGATGGTAAATGCTAATACATGAAGATTCCTAAAACATAGCTTTGATCATGTCACTACAACTTTGCTTACAAAATTTTAATGGCCTTTTATTGCCTTTATAATAAATGTCTGAAGTTCTTTACCTGGCATTTGAGGCTCTGCTTGCTGTGGTTCCAACTTACCCTTCCAGTCTCTTGGGGATGACAGCCATAGCTAACATTTAAGGAGTGCTTATTTGGGACAGGAGCTATTTGTTCTGAGCCCTTTATGTTTTTAAGCTCATTTAATTCTAACAATGACCCTAGAAAGTAAGAATTACTATCCTCATTTTACAGATAAGGAAAGTGGGGCTTATGGAAGTTAAGTGACTCAGTCAAGTTCCTCAAGGCTAGTAAGCAGTAGAGCTGGAATTCAAACCCAAGCACTCTTAACTTCAGAGCCCATTCTCATAAATATTACATTAGACTCTTTCTACCTTTATATGATAGAATCTCTGGCCTTCTCCCAAACGTGTCCCATATTTTCTGTTCCTGAGGTGTGCAACCTCATTCCATTCTCTGTAGATCCAAAATTCTCTTCAGTATTCAAGGCAAATGCAAGGGGTATCTCCTACATGAACATGATCATGGTCTGCTCCCACTGTAAGTAATATCTCCCCATTCAGATCTCAACGAGCACTTTTTATTTTATTTTGAAAGAAGCTTTAGATTACATAAATGTTACATCAAAAATATAGGAGATTCCCATATACCCATTCCTCCCCCTCCCACACTTTCCCATATTAATAACATCTTTCATTAGTGTGGTGCATATATTACAATTGATGAACACATATTGAAGCATTGCTTCTAATCATGATCTATAGTTTACATTATGGTTTACGCTTTGCACCGCACAATTTTATAGGTTTTGACAAAACCTATAAAATTGAAAAAATATATAGTGGCTTGTATCCCTCATTGCAATGTCATGCAGGACAATTTCAATGTCCCCAAAAATGCTCCATATTTTACCTATTCTTCCTCTCCCTCCCCTCAGAACCATTGCCTTCATATCAATGTTATAAGTTCTTCCATTGCTAGAATAATAATGTCTACTTTAGTCCATAGTTGCATTTCCCCTCCCCTTATGTTTGTTCATTCTTCAATTTTGAGGATTTTGGGATGGTGATGCCCACTCTGGATCTGATTGAGAGAGGGCTTAGATCCCATGGGGCAAATGGATGGAACTGTCTTGCTTGCAGTTGTAGATACTCTCAGTTTTTTGGGATGAGTGTTGTCTGTCATCATCCTTTTGTTAGTTGTCCTGGGCAAGTCTGATGAATTGGAGAGTAGGGGTTGGCTGCCATGCTGCTGAGATCCAAGGCTTAACCAGCATATGAACAGCCAGAAGATTTAAGTCTCTGGGACATATATTTAAGGGACATAGTGCTAATTATAGGTTCAAATAAAAGGGGCA
>PVKH010045184.1:0-10532 GCA_004027955.1 Chaetophractus vellerosus | reverse complement strand
CGCGCCGAGACTTGGTCACTGCGCAGGCGCGGCTTTCCCCGCTTGTGGGCGGCTTCTGCTTCTATTCACGGCCGGCTCCAGTTCGCGGATGGCTGGCTGCGCTCCATTCACAGGCGACCTGCCCTGCCCGTGGCGGCTTTTGCCCTGTCCGTGGCAGCTTTTTGCCCTGCCCACGGCGGCTCCGGCCCGCCCATGGCGGCTTGCCATTCTCAAGGCGGTCTGCCCGCTAGGAGAGGTCCCCGGGAACCGAACCCAGGACCTCCCATGTGGTATCCCAGCGCGCTCTTTATCCACTGAGCTATCTAGCCGGGCCCCACCACAACTTTTGACAGAATTTTAAAATAACAATTTGATTAAGCTAATAAGTGAATATATAATGTTTGCAGTATTTTATCCAGATATCTACACCTACTTTGATGATTAACATCTTGAGCCTTTGGTCAAATTCCACTTCTAGTTAATTTGGGTTTTTTTCTCTTCATTTCTACTGAGTTAGAAAATTAGAAAACTTTGCTATCAAAGCCTGTCAAGAATGGCAGCAAAGCTTTGGTTTCCTTAAGAGGCAGCTTTGGATATATAGTTTGAAAAAGGACCCAGAAATTATGGAGAATGTTTTTTTACTGAACACTAATTTCTGTTCTGTGCTAATGCTGAATTAACGAGCATTTCACCTTCAAAAGCTAGGTGAGAGCAGAGAATAAATGCTTAATCCACTCTTTCATTGTATCAGCTTGGGAAAGTATTCCTTTTAGTTGTGTCAGCATTTGGATATGCTATTAGTGCTTCATGATACACCATCGATTTCTTTTTCTGATAAATGAAGAAAAACCCATGTTAGGAAAGAGTTAAACTCAGTAACAGAGTCATTTACCCTCCCCTCCCACTTCTAGACATCCTGACCTCTTATCTCAACATCATAAATAATATTTCAGTCCTAGAGGGATAGAACAGGCTTTACAATATATTGAATATGTCTTTCAGATTCACCACTTGATCTGGCAACTTGAACCAAGAGAAACAGAACGTACTGATATTAGTATATCAGGAATGAAGAAAAGTTCTGTCTTATGCTTCATTTGAAAACCCACAAACACCTTTCCTCTTGAGAGCCATGGACAAGAGCAGGGAAAAGCAGAGTTTTGTCATCTGTCCACTTCCTCTCTCTGCATGCTGAAGAGATGAATGCTAAGTAGCCTACATAGTTACATTAATCATAGTCACATTTTTCGAAATTACTTCCTTCAATGCTGAAAGATCGGAGGCATATTACCATCTGACAACTGTATTCTGAGAATAGAGCCATCTGGATTGCCATCTTGGGACCACCTCTTTGTTTAGTGGGTCCCGGCTGCACACTTAGCTAATAGTCCACTAGCACTGCCCCAAATTGCATTTTTTTCATCCATGTCATGGTACACAAAATTGTCAGTAACAAAATAAAAAACCCTCTTCCTCTATAACATGAGTTTTCAGTGGTAAGCAGGACAAAGCGTCATCAAATGCTTCTTTCATTCTGCATATTCTCAAAGAATGGACTTATACTTTGTATATAGCAATTTTGTCCAACTATACAACAAAACCACTGATGTGCACGTCCATATTTTATGCTACATAAATTTTGTGACATCGACAGAGTCATCTGCTACAAGCGTTTAGCCAATAAGTTTTTCTGCTTTCTCTCTGAACACAGAACTTACTATGTGAAGTTAATTTTATTATTATTATTATTATTATATATCCACCCCCCCCTTTCTGCTTGTTCTTGCTGTGTTCATTTTTGCATTCTTCTGTGTCTGCTTGTCTCCCCCCCCATTGCAGCGACCTGCCGAGTCAGCTTACTGCAGGGCAGCCTTGTCTGCCCGTGGGGGCTTGCCCTGCCATGGCGGCTTGCTTTCTCAAGGTGGTCTGCCCGCTCAAGGAGGCCCCAAAAACTAAACCCAGGGCCTCCCATGTGGTAAACCGGCACCCTACCAATTGAGCTACAGCTGGCCCCCGTGAAGTTAATTTTTGTAGCTGGTTTTACAAGCTTTTCTGCCACCAGGTGATGAAAAGTGCAATTTTGACTGAAGTCTGTGAGTTTTGGTTTCATCTCCATCTTTAGTGTTAAAATTCATTTCTTTCATGCTGGAAAGCATTGCCTTGCCCTTGGCTGGGGTTGGGTGTGAAAATAAAAATGGTTTACCAGGGAGGTCACTGTTGTTAGAAAATGATGTGATCAGATGAATGGCTTAATATTATTACTTGATAAGTTTTGTAAGAAAGTAAACTGGAGGCAAGTTGCAAATGGATAACTGCGCCAATAAAATTGAGTTTTTCTATTTTTAAAAAAATTTTATTTCCCACTTGCAATTCTCTTTTTCAGGCTAATTTTGAGACTCACCCGCTCACAGATAGACTTTCTACAGTCTATGTTTACACAGAGCTCTTCACAATAATGTTGCTATTTCAGTTATGATATTATCATTTCTATTTTAATCCCTTTTGAATCACTGATCCATTTTTCTGCATTGAATATGTAACAACGTAAGAGTCATTTTGAAAAATATACATTTAAGAATTACATGTAAGCTATGTGAAAAGATATTGGAAACCAACTGCCCCAAGTTAACAAAATGCTAACTGACATGGACTGACCAGCAGATACCTTGCCTGCATGCTCAGCTCACAAACCTCAGCTCCTCCTCTGTAATGCAGATAGAATCCCTGCACTGAAAATACTTTTTGGAAAGGGCCAGCCTGGCACAGAGCGTATAATCAATAAAATGGTTGTGACTGTAGTGAAAATGGTGTTCACAAGCTGAAAAACAGATACGATCCTTATGAACTTTTTCAAGAGCAAGGAAAGGTAAGAAGGTAGCAGAAGTGGATTAAGGCTTCAAGAGCCTGAGCTAACAGCTGCTGGTGAGCAAAGCCGCGGCGGTGGATCAAATCGCTGAAGAGAAGCGCTTTTGCGTTCGCACGCAGGCTCAATTCTCTGACACCGCCGAGGCCCCGCGGAGCGGGACGTCAAGTGCTTCCTTTAAGTGACCACCACCAGAAAATAAGAAACGCTCACAAAATGATTTGAAAGAGCTAAGAAGGAGGTGTCAGGGAACCCAATTCTAATGAAACAAACAACATCATGTAAGCAAATAGCTATTCAGGGAAATGTTCAGAAAGAAAAGGACCAGAAACTACTGGATGAGGCAAGGGCGCCATTCACCTCCTGCCGGAAAGATATGGGGGTGTGAAAAAACTCAGTAATTGAGATAAATCATATTTTAATGTGATATTTTAAATAATCAAAAGTAATTCCCAAATAAGCCATGCTGAACAAAATATTAGAATTTAAAATAAAGACAGGATTGGTATTACTGATCTTTCCTTTTGCCTCATACTCCAGTATGGCTCAGCAGGCTCTGAGTCTAACTATCCTCCATTTTCGCCCTCCCTGATTGACTTTGGCTATTTTAGCTCAACTGACTCTCCCTAATTCTCCAAATGAGACAATGACAGTTATCTTTGTGCTTAATCCCAGAGCATTTGTTTCTCCACAGGTGGATCACAGGCTCTCTCACCTCGTGACTTATTAAAACTGTACCCTTGACCTACTAAGTCAGAATCTCCTTGAAGGTGATTCACACACAAATGTAATCTGAGAATCACTTCTTAGCCTGGGTATGGAAAAATTCCTTTTTTTCCCTTAGTGAACTAAGAAATAGTTGGACTTCTTCAAAAAGAACATGAACTACAAGCCCAAGGGGGAAAATCAAAGATTTTATATAACTCTGCAAGGCAGGGAAGCAGCCAATTCTGCAGAGCACATATTTCTCTTCCTTTGAAAATTAATGTTTAGTCAAAGACGGACATGTTCCCAGATTTGTCAGGTTCTTGGTACTTTTCTCCCTCAGTGCTGCCCTCATTGGTTTCCAAAAGAAGAGTCTTCAGAGATGTTCTGCAAAAGTAGTGTTCAGTGGTCAAATAAGTTTGGGAAAAAGCATATAACTTTCTCCTGAAGCTTAAAATTCACATCAATATATTTAAATTCGGCAGCAAAGAAACTCACTTATCTTTGCTTAACCCAAGATTTTCAAATTTTCTTCCAACACATAACCTTTTTTGCCTGTAACACTTAATTACCTGTAACCGTCTTCGTAAGATGTGGAACAGGGGCCAGTTCTCAAGGCTGCCGTGCCATGAAGCTTAGCTTTATCTATCAGTACCTACTCTGGCAAGAGACATTTGACCACAGGCACCAATATCCAAAGAATCTCTCTGCCTTTTGCCAATCCATTGCCCAGGCTGAGGCTAAAGCACTCTGTCCATCAGATGCCTATTTCACACAGGGACTCTTTCCCGTTAGAAGGAAGCTTCAAGTTCTAAGCTAATTTCATTAGAAGAGTAAACCAATGAATTCCCAATCCCTTCCCAGCTCAGGTTATGCAGTTCACTAGGTATTTTGCATCTCTTTCAGGTAATACCCTCTCCTGGCCTCCACTGGAGGAAAAGCTAAAACTTACAAATAAAACTTTCTCAAACCTAGTAATGCCCAATTGCATAAGTGGGTATTAATTGCTTAGATCTTCACTGTTCAATATTTAAATTGATATTGAGAATAGGAGTCTTCCTGGAAAATCTGGCAATAATAGCCCAAAGTATGGTTCCCAAGCCACAACAGCACACCCTAAAGGACAGGAGACAGCTGCTTGTTTGCACTCCAGAGGAACCATAAGACATGCAGAAAGAAGGTGGTAGGGGGACATTTCTATTTACTATTAAGAAAAAAAACTTTTGATCTGATGAAGCATGACTTTCCCTTTTAAACATACAAGATATGGTGTGAAAGACCAGCTGCTAAATAGGTGGGCTCCCAACATTCAGGGCATTATGTGACCAACATCTCTATTCCTCTCTGAAAGAGCAGCAAGGAAAGAATTTTAAAGGAACAAGGGACTCGAGACAGACGAAGCTCTCTACATGGTGCCTTCCTTGCCTGCAGACTTTCTCATAGTAAAATAATTGTCCAATTTAAGACATAATGAGAAAGGGGCAGTGATGTGTGAGCTGGGTCCAGGCATGACTCTGGTAATATCTGACGTGGGAGAGGATTGTAAAGGTGCAGAGCACGTGCCCCACCCAGTTACAGAGCAGTGGACACTCGGCGGCAGCAGGAGCACGGAGGGGCCCCACGTGCATCAAGTGAGGTGGAAGCATCAACAGAAGAGCCATTGACAAAATCGTGGGATCTGGTGTGTGCTCTGTGCTGATCGTTCAAGGAAAATCATGTACAGTTTTTGGTACTACTCTTTAGGAAGGGTTTAAACATCTTGGAGCCCTTTTCCAGGAGAGTAGCCAGGAGGGTGAAAGGATGTGATATAAATTCATAGGATGAAAGTAGAAGTGAACAAAAATGAATAGTTTAAGAAGGACAACATCAAAGGAATTAAATTTGTTCCATTTGCCTGCAAGGGAATGGAGCAAAAGGTTAGTCAAGTTCAGAGAGGTCTTTTTTTGGTTTCATATAAGGAAGAACTCTGTGTTCTTCATATATCTGTTGATAATTATGAAAACAATATGTTTTCTGTAGGAAATTTGGAAGTACAATAAGTTTAATAATAAAAAATATCATCTGGCATCATCCATCATCCTACCACCCAGAGATAGCTGCAATTTTCTACATGCACATAGACACACACACATATATGTATTACATGTGTGTATGGTTACTGAAAAATTGGAATCATATGGTATGTTTAGATATATACCCTGCTTTGTTCACTTAAACAATATATAAAGAATATTTTCCATATCCTTAAATGTTCTTTAAAAATATTTTAAATTGCTGCAAATACTCCTTATGAATATGACCAATACCCTATTTTTATTTTTAGCATTCATTATAAAAAATAATTCTAGGATGAACATATCTGTGTAAACATAACTGACTATGCCCTTAAGACAAATTTGTAGGAATAAAGATACTGGGAAAAAGATAAAAACATTTTCAAGATTAAAAAAATATTGTAGTAATATATATACAACTCAAAATTTTGCATTTTAACCATTTTCAGCTGTACAATTAGGTGATAGTAAATTCACAATATTGTACTACCACTGCTACCATCTATTATTACCCAAATTTTTTCACTGCCCCAAACAGAAACTCTGTACCTGTTAAGGAAAAACTCCCCATTCCCCCTTTTCCCCAGTCCCTGGTAACCTATAATCTACTGTCTCTATGAATTTGTTTATTCTAGGTATTCATATAAGTAAAAAAAATACAATTTCGTCCTTTTGTATCTGGTTTATTTCATTCAACATAACGATTTCAAAGTTTCATCCATGTTTAGCATGTATCAGAACTTCGTTCCTTTTTATGGCTGAATAATATTCCATGGTATGTATATACCTCATATTCCTTATCCATTTATCTGTTGGTGGACCTTTGGGTTGCTTCTACCTTTTGGCTATTGTGAATAATGCTGCTATGAACATTGATGTACAAATATCCATTTGAGTCTCTGTTTTAAATCCTTTTGAGTATATACTGAGAAATAGCATTGTCAGGTCATAAGATAATTCTATGTTTAACTTTCCCAGGAACTACCAAACTATTTTCCACAGTGGCTGTACAATTTTACATTCCCACCAACAATTAATGAGGGTTCTGATTTCTCTGCATCCTCACCAACACTTGTTATTTTCCATTTTTAAATAATAGCCATCCTAGAGGGTGTGAAGTGGTATCTCATTGACATTTTTAAGATTTTTTTCACACTTCTCTCCCATTTCACTATATCCTCATCAACCCTGAATGTGATAATTTCTTAATGTGTCAATTTTCTAGGAAAAGAATGGTATCTTATTGTTTAAGCTTAACTGCTTTGACAACTAATGATCTTGAACATGTTTTTATTGTATTATTGACCGCTGCCTTTCTTCCATTTGTAACCTACTCGTTCCAGTTTTTATTCATCTTCCCATTGGAATATTTATCTATTATCAATGTTTGTGTTTATTATATAATAAGAACGCAATGCCTATATCATTTATGTTGGAAATGTTCTCCTCAGTTCCTACTTTGCCTTTTAATATTGCTTATGGAGCTTTTTGATATATAGAAGTTTTCATTTTAATATAATCAAATCCACTGGTCTTTGTCCTCATGGGAAACAGCTTAAATGCTAAGAATGGGCTTCCCCTCAAGATCTGATAAATATTTACACATATTTTCTTCTGGTTGTTTAATAGTGTTATCATTAAACTCTAATCAATATGAAATTTGTTTTGGTTTAGGATATAAGGTAGGGATCCAACTTAATTATTTGCAAATACTTAACCATTTATCCTGCTACCATTGTCATTTTCTTTATATGGGTTCTGCATGTAGGAAGATATTTTTTCAGACATTAGTTTTGAATAAGTAAGCTTACTAAACTTTCTAATTTTGAATTGGGTGCAATTAATTGTCTTGGATTTCCTTAATATAAAATTGTATCATTTACAAATAATGATACTTTTTTCCTCCTTTCTAATAATTATGAAATTCCTTTTTCTTATTTTATCCACTCACTAAACTCAACTAATATGTTAAATAAGTTAAAACGGGCCTCCTCATTTCTGATTTTAATTTAAAGTATAATATATTTGGGGGCCGGCTGTAGCCCAAGTGGTAGGGCACCGGTTTACCACATAGGAGGCCTCGGGTTCGGTTCCCGGGACCTCCTCGAGCGGGCAGACCGCCTTGAGAAGGCAAGCCACCTTGAGAAGGCAAGCCCCCACGAGCAGGGCAAGCCCCCACAAGCAGGGCAAGTTGCCGCGAGCAGGCAGGCCACTGCACGGTGAGGGAGACAAGCAGACACAGAAGAACACAAAAATGAACACAGCAAGAAGAAGCAGAAAGGGGGGCATATGTAATAAATAAAAAATAAATCTTTGAAAAAAAAAGTATAATATATTTATTCATTCAACAAATATTTACTGAGTGCCTATATCTGCCAAGGACTGAATGTTCTAGATGCTGAAAATCCAGTAGTAGACAAAAGAGTGGACTTTCCCATTTTTCATAGTTTACAATTCTAGTATTGTTTGTTCTTAGTTTAAGAGAGATAATTCTTTATGGAAATAGTCAGGATTACCCATAGATTAATGAGTTATCTCAAGTGTTGGGGCTTTCTGATATCTAGAAGTATTCACCCATAGATTAGACATCTACACAGGGAATATTCTAGCAACTATTTCAGCATTGGGTGGATGCTTGAGTTAGATTAGTTCATTTAACAAGCACTTATGAAAGCCCTATCATCTACTAGGTACAAGAGATAGAGATAAATAGAATATTCTCTGCCCTCCATGGCCTGAGTAGGGACTACAGCTATATGAACACTTAATTACAGTAATGTGAAATATGTTATGAGAGATTTGAATGGGATTAAACACAAACATGGAAAAAGAAGTACTTAATTCTGCATGTATGAGGGAAACAGCATTTGCAAAGTTAGGGTCACAAGAGAATATGTTCATGGTTAACTACCCAAGGTTCAATATGACTGGAACACTGAACTTTGAAGTTGCCTCACAATCATGAGATTATATTATTCATAGTTAAGTTATATAAATGGTAGTAGAGTGTCAACATTTCAAATTTCTTATTAAGCTTCTCTTCTCAGGGCCTTAACTTTGTATTGTGAATCTCTAATAACAATATATTTACTTATAATTTATGAACTAGTTGTCTCTAAGAAGAGTTTGAGGTAGCTTACCAAAAAAAAGTACACATATGAAAAAAAAGGAAAACATTTTAATCAAAACTGCACTAAAAGAGGCCAACACAAATATATCAATCAATTGGATACAAATTTCCCAAAACTGTATATTATGAAATACTAGTTCCAGGAATAATAGATATTATATGAAAAAAAGGATCCTCTGCTCAAATAAAATGGGTGGGGGGATTGGGTTAAATTAAAATAGGTTTCCTTTCTGCAGATTTCTCTGAGCCTTTAGTTATGGATCTCCAAGAGAAATATGGTATCCAGTATTTCCCAAAGGTTTTTAAGCATAGTTTATCTTGTGGGACTTCTTTCATGGAACCCACTCAAACAATGTGGAGCTAGAATATAGAATTTACTGTGATTGATTGTCATTTTTGCCCAACTGAAACAAAAAAGAAGATATAATCAAAAAAGGAACCAATATTCTTTTTTCTTATACTAAATTATTTCAAAAAGTGATTTGTCTGAATCCTTCTATGAAGAAACAAAGAAAAAAATTATCTTCAAGAATTTTAAGGTGCAAAAATGTTCTTCATGTAGCTCTTTCTAATATTGACCCTCAATAACTTAAAACTACAATATTAAAATGTAACTGAATAAAGGGATTCAGTCCAAGGATGTCACTTCCTGGTTTTCTAAGTTGATATGATAGAACATGGCTATCTAAAAGATAACTTTCAGAAGTAAAGTTATAAATTACATAATGGTAGTTTTAAAATTGAGCTTTAAATTCCTGACAATAGAACATATGCTCATAGTGCTAATAAATTGACCTTTCTCATGATATCTCAGAAAACAAATCTTCATATTTTGGTGTTTCATATCATGCATGTTACTCTTCTTCATAATTTTCAGTTATTCATTCTTTGCAATGAAGAGCATAAGGACAATATTATAATTTTATTACAGTTTCTCACAGTACTGGTAGGGGAATTCATGGTCTATGCAGATTTTAAATATCATCCATCCTGAGATACACCCAGAGGCAATATATAATTGCTGCCTCTTATAAACATTACTCGTTCTGACTTCCCAAAATTCTCTGACAAATAGCCTGGAAACTCCTACTCCAAAATAGCCGTTCTTATTTCTGATAGACTGGGCCATCCAATTGTGCCATAATGCATTGTTAAAATTAAACATTTTGACAAGAAAGAGACTTATTTATAGTGCCATCACAATGTGCCCTGCTAGGTTTCATACCCTGAACTGAAGACTGAAACTGGACAGAGAAGCACGAAAGAAGCAGAGGAACCTGGAGAACATATAAACTATAAATTTCTGCCAGATCCCAGAGCCTGGGTTTTCAATTTTGACCTTGCCTATACTCACTCTGTGATATCAGCTATGTGGATCCAGACAGTGATGGAACTAATACTGACACTGTTTTAAAAAGCAACACAGGAAGTGGATGTGGCCTAGCCAGTTGGGCACCCACCTACCACATGGGAGGTCCCGGGTTTGGGTCGCAGTGCCCCCTAAAGAAGACAAGCAGATGCCGCACTTGCCGCAACAAGCTAGACGCTGCACCCGTCGCAATGAGCAGACGCCTAAACGAGCAGATGCCACAAGCCAGCAGACACTACAGCCCATGGGGAGCAGATGTGGCTCAGGCCATTGGGCATTTGCCTCCCATGTGGGAGGTCCCGGGTTCAGTTCCCAGTGCCTCCTGGAGAAGGCGAGCAAACAATGAGCAGACACATGAGAGAACCATCTGGGGGAGGGGGATAAATTGAAAAAATAATAAGTAAATAAATAAATCTTAAAGAAAAAAAAAAA
>PVKH010045183.1:0-10529 GCA_004027955.1 Chaetophractus vellerosus | reverse complement strand
ATGTACAGAGGATAAAGACCAGCTGCTTTCCATCTCCACTGGGAACAGAATAGAGGAAATGGACGCACCGTGCTCCAGGAGGAGCAAGAGGTGGTTGTAAGGGAGCATTTCATGACAGCGAGGCCAGCCCTGGGGGAGGGGCGGCTAACACGATTTCTAGAAGGAAGTTGAGATTTTGTACGTGGCTGCATAATCCCTGCAATTCTGATAGTTCTTACATATACTGTCAAAATATTTAATTTCAAGGCACAACATCAGTGTCCTTTTCACCAAAGTGTTAGTATGTGCTCACAAGGGACGATCTGCTAAGAGGAGGGTAACACCATCTTCTCACTCTGGTGGTGGGTGGGAAAAGGAGGGTCTTTGGAGTCAGAAGAATCTGGGTTTGGATTTCAGTGCTGCAAGTGACCACCTTTTTGACCTTGGATCAATTATTCAACCTCTCTGTGTTGATATCCTTATCTGTAAAATACGAACATCAGAGAGAAATTGTTAATATTGGAAAAGATGGTGTATGTAAGTTCCCTAGTACAAGAGCAGGTACATATTTGTCATTTAATGAAAAATATCACGTACTAGTTATGATATATGAGGCCTATTAGTGCAAGGGGACTGTTGAGTCCTTTATTTGTGATGCTGATAATCTCTCCACAGGAACGTAAGTTTGCGATTCTTGTTTTACATTTTAGGAATCTGAGGCACAGAAGGGTTAAATAAATTGCATAAGGACATCAAGCCAACAAGTTTTGAGGCAATGATTCCATAAACATATGTCAGAATTAAAAGCTTGTACTCCTTCCACCATACCACACAGTCTCATATAATAGGAAAAAAATTAGGGATACTGAGAATGCTTACTGGCATAGGTTCTTATGGTTAAAATTCATATTTTTCAAACCCCAGGCTTTCAGGCTGCCTATCAAACCTTGTCCATGTGCATTAGATTTGCTCCCTCTTCAACTTTCTTGGGCCTTCAAACCATTTTGGGGGGCTGTCATCACAGGTTAGGAGACATACAAAAATTTTGCTTGAAAGACTCTCAGAAATCATTAAAGCTCTTTGCAATACAGGAGTATAGGTTGAATTTCTTTTAGATCTGGAGGCTCTTTTTCACCATGGTCTATTATTCTGTCCATCGATTTATTCAATGAACACTTAAAACCTGTGTTTCAGGTTATGTGATGGGTTCTGGAAATTTCTGATTTTAGGATGCTCCCTGTCTAGTAAAAAAGGAAGATATCAACAACAGATTACACTGTAATGAGTGCTATGGGGGTACATGGTATAAAGCTCACAGAAGGAGGGAATTTAGAAAAGTATATCAAAGTAAGTGACATCGGAGCTGGAACATATGTATTATAGGAAATCAGACATTCATCAAAGACCGTGGTAAAAATTCTATTTCATGAAATCCCAGGGTTTGTGGCTCATTGATTCTAATCTGATCTAAATCCTGATCTATCCATGATATTCCCAACTAATGGTCATTTCTCCAACCTATCCCTGAATACCTGCAGGGAAAAATGATTTTCCAATGAAGAGTCTTTCATTTGTGTGTATGTGTGTATGTATGTGTGCTTGTGGGTGTGACTGTGCACATATAATACAATTACAACTATAATTATGGAAATTTTGGAAATTATGTCAGCTTCTCTACTCCTCATCTTCAAACCAATGAGCTCTGTTGACTTCTGTTTTTACAAATACTTATGTCTCTGTGCCTTAGCTGGATAAGTCCAATTCTTTCCCTGCCATTTGAAATCCTAGTGCACGACTCTTGGTAGATAGATGTAGAGGTTACAATGGTATCTGTATTTTAGAACTTTTCCTCAAAGTCAATGGAGGATAGTGAATGAAAGCAGGGATGGAATTAAGAATGGCTAGCTATAATGGGCAAAAAAAACAAAACAAAACAAAACAAACATATTCATGTACATTCCTTACCTTTTCTAAGTTAAAAACAGTGAGTGTTCATAATATTACTGAGCTCTATTTATAGAACATCTTAATATCTGATATACCTTAATCCAGGACCCATGATATCTTAAAGAAAGTAAAATATTTTAACGATGAATGAAATTAGAATGGTGAGAACAAAACTGAACATACTGCAAAAAAGTTCCACCGTTGATTCTTCACTAAGGAATTAAAACAATGAACAAACCTTCCCATTTATATAATTAGCTGTTTAAGATTTGGACACCGATAAACTACTTACCTATAGATCTCTAAACTAAGGAATGAAACATGAGCAGATGTGGCTCTTGGATAACCTTAAGAATGCTTTTGATGAAGAGGATTTTGGTAAAAATACAGAGAAATAGGAACTCTACCGCATTGTTGGTGGGAATGTAAAATGGTGCAGCCACTGTGGAAGCAGGGTGGTGGTTCTTCAAAAATAAAATATAGAAACACCTTATGGCCTTGCAATTCTCTTTCTATGTATATAGAAAGGGAAAACAGGGTCTCAAACAGATATTTGTACACCAGTGTTGATAGTAGTAGTATTCATATTAGCCAAAAGCTGAAAACAATCCAAATGTCCATCAACAAATGATTAGATAAAAAAATGCAATACACGCACACAATGGGATATTATTTGGCCATAAGGAAAAATAAGTTATGAGACATTCTGCAACATAGAAGACCCTTGAAAGGATTATAGTAAGTGATATGAGAAGATATGTAAAGACAAATATTGTATGATATCACTTATAAGAGTTGAATGGAAATAGCAAATTTGCAGAGATAGAAAGTGTCCTAGAGATTACCAGGATATGAGGAGAGGAAGAAAGGGGGCTTTTTGTTTGTAAAAATAAAAAAAAAATAAAAAGCAGAAAAAAATAGAGAATCCATAGACATAATTCATTGTATCAGTAGGCTAACAGTGATCATATCAGATAATATCAGAAGAGAAATCATGAAATTAGATAACTGAAGCTAAAAAGGCCATTTGACAAAATGTTCCCGTCTTTTATAAAAACAATAAGAATTAAAATTTTAAAAAATAATGCTTGAGTCATTCACATTTTCTCTTTGCAGGATGTTTCTACATGTTCTTTGGCCAGAAAATGCCTAGTGTTTTTGCTTGATGATCATTTCTTTACCATATACACTTAAATAAAGTTATCTTTTGATAACTTCAGAATGCCTAGTCCAGCTATCAGTCATTATTTTTTACATTCATAAATTGCTGTTCCAAATAATTTTGCTCCTGGAAAATATGTCCTGCAGTAAGATATCGAAAACTGAAAGCAGAATATTAAATGGAAGGGTTGTTTTTTCAGTCCAATGCACAACGCTTTTTTACATTGGCTAAAAATGTATTTTGTCACGTAGCGTGAAATGCGTGTGAACATTAAGGAAATAATAGTATTGCTATTGTAGTTCCTTTCCTGATCACCACTCCGAATATCTCTGCAATACTATCACAAGGAAGTTAGAAGGGAAAATGGTATTCAGCAAATTCTGAGCATACCACAGGAAAGTGTTTCCCAGCAGCAGGAGCTATCCTCAGGATGGATCTGGTGATTGGATTCATACACACTTTGGTATTTGTCCTCAAGCTTATGAGGGTGGCATGTTTGTATGAGTCAGCGCAGGCACAATTTGGTACACATGTGCTTGCATATGGAGTGGATAGCCATATGTTTTCTCAGGTATATTTTGGGGTTGGGTGGGGGCTTGTATAAACTTGCCCAAAACACCACAAAAGGAAACCTTAACTCCCCACTGTTATAGCCCTCTTCCCACCAAACCTATCACTTATTTTATATCACTAGATGCAGAATTTTCTTTGCAGAGTTTAACATGCCAACTCATGTAACTTATGGTAAATCTATTTTTTTCCTGATCTTTTCTTGCAGGTTTTCCAGTTTTCCTTTTACATCTCATTGATATTTCTTTTAAAAAATCTTAAACACTCTTAGTGACCTATGTAATGATATGAGTGATTGTAATTTGCCTTAATAAAATTAACATACATAAAAGTTTAGAAATAACTTTGAACTACAAATAATGTGAATTTTTAGCACTCAAAACAGTGTAATTTTTTTTGTTAAAGGGTTATGTAACAAATTACCACAATGGTAGAGTCTTTCTGGATGTCAGTGTTATTGTAAGAGTAAAGAAAAACATGTTGGCAATTTACTTTATTAGATGATAACATTTATAAAATAACACTTGATATGAATAATCGCACTATTTGCTTTTTTCGTTTATTAGCAAAAGAAACAATTCCTTGAGTAAGAGTACTAATCACAAAGCAAGTAAAGTCTTCAAAAATAATATAAAAACAATAGATTTTAAATCAAAAAGTTTATTGTAAAAAAGGACCTTGAAAAATTGCTTTTTAAAAAGAAATATTGATTTCACAAATCTTCCTGTCATTTATAGGGATAGCTATAGATAACATCTCAACTTTCATACAAAACTCATTCAATCATATAAAAATAAATGAAAATTTACACTGACTCATCATTTACACAATTAATTATAAAAGGCACTTGGAAAGGGTGTTGTTTCATGTATTGCATTTGTCATATGCATTTAAAATATTTTAAGTAAATTACTCAATTCCCAAGAATCCTTCTTGCACTTATTCCCATTTTAACTTTAGGAAATCATTAAAAATTTTTCATTTAAAAGTAAGACATGGATCAAGCATGTACCAGGAAAGTTCAAAGCTGGTCTTTCCATCTTTGCCCAAGGCACATACTGTTTATGGGGGAAAAAAAAAAGAACAAAAAAACGAAAAAAAAAAAACCCACACACACGAAAAAAACAAAACAAAACACACTTTTAATACATTCTCCTGTATTTTGATATTGTTCGTTTTCCCTCTGTCTTAAAAATATAGTTTAAAGCATTACAGGCCATTCAAAAGGCATTAGTTTAACATTGGCAACCAGACATCGAATGAAGTAAACTTGGAATACTTTATAAGGCACCTGAGATAGCCTGGCAGATTCTCTTCCTATAGGAAATTCTATTATAAACTCTGTTACCAAGCAATACTGTTCGTTTCAGTTGAAATGATTTGGCAGCAAGTAAATCTTTGCATTCTTTCTTAGTAAAAAAAAAAAAAGATGCAATGTGCTTTTTGCTTCATCTTTGAAAAGAAAGGTCCTTGTCTTTTACCCTCTCAATCTAGCTGTCAGTAAAGACAGAGTAATTTTAAGCTTCACATGGAAAGGATTAACTTTAAACACATGGATTCCATGCTCTTCCAGCTTTTAGTGTGTGCATGTGTGTGTGTGTGTGTCTGTGTGCGCGTGCGAGAGAGAGAGATTTGGTTGGTAAGCACAAGAGAAAATGCCTTTGGACTTTCATTTGTCATTTGGAATTGGAGTGAAGAAATGGATTCTGTTTGAGTAAACACAGTTGGCGTCACTCAGTGTGCCACACAGCAGCCAGATTCCTCATGCTTGTGCAGGAGAGACATTCTGGAGAAGGTTTTGGAGCAGTTTTTGCACTGGTATTTCTTTACATCAGAATGGGTCTGAAGATGAGCCCTCAGATTTGACCTGTCTGCAAATGCTCTATTGCAGTGAGGACAAGAAAAAGGCTTCTCCCCTGGGGGGTGGGGTAGGAGGAGGGAATGAAAAGAAAAAGTCAGTATTTTCAGAGGAAAAGCAAAGTCAAATAACCTTTATAAACAGCAATCACATTTTTCCAAAAGAATGAGAAGCAGCAGAACTGAATTGAAATTCCTTGCAAGACCTACTTATTTTAATATCTGGCCCTTTAAGACAAATTTGAGTGTTGCATTTAAGAAGATCACACCCAAAATGTTATTACTGCTGCCAGACACGCAGAAACAATTCCTGCAGTTCTAGGAATTTCACTCATGAAAGCTTTTTGCTTGGGCAGGTGCAGCTAGTTTTGAGCTCTCCCAACATTTCCCAGTATTTCCCCCTTTCCCTCTTTCTGGATTATGGCTACGGCAGTATAAATGACTTGGCTCCTGAAGGATGATTTTGTGCTAGGAATAAAAAATTTAACAGCACTCCCCCCTCCCAAATAAAAAGAAAAGAAGAAAGCAAAACATATTCAGCTCCAACTATCTGTGTACTTCTAAATATGGCAGTAAAAATACGATTAACAGAAAACTATAGGCAAACTGTTCATCTATTTACCAAATCAATTAAGATAGCAACATCTGTATTTGCTGATTACCAGGGCAGTTTCACTGGACACACATTCAAGTCCACCTTTCCTGCTTTTCTAACTGATCTTTGAGACCAAACCTCCTACAGCTACTTTCCAAAGTCTAAACCCTGTTTGCGCTCCCTGCAACAGAGGTTGTTAAGAAATGGCACGTTCTGGGCACTAACACATTTTTGAGAAGCGTCAGGAAGTTGCTATAAATTAATGTTGGTCATCAGCAGCTCTCCCCCCTACTTAATGCAAACCCAACAGACAGCACAGAGTCAAAAGGTAAGATTCCTATCTACTTTTTTCTCTCTTACCAGTGTGAGTTCTAATGTGTCCTTGAAGTAACCAGGGTCTAGAAAACGCTTTGCCACAGATCTTGCAGACACAGGGTAATGTGTGGGTCCGAATGTGCATCTTCAGGGCGCCCAGGCTCACATATTCCTTGTCACAGTATTTGCAGCTGAAAGATTTCCTAGACTGGGCATCGCAGTGCAGCTGCTTATGTTTAGCCAGCCCAGAAAAAGTTGAGTAGGTCTTATTGCATAAGTTGCACTGAAACTTTTCAGCTTCAATGGCATGAGGGTCTGAAAGCTTGGATTGTATTCGTTCCTCTTCATCGCTAATGGGACTTTCTGAGCCACTGTGGTCCTTGGATGAGGTGTCAGATGGAGGAGGGGGACTCACGCGCCCCAGAGAGGAGGGGTATCCAGAGAGAGGAGAGAGGTCACTGGGTAACGGGGAATGGAACGGAGCTGCGGCGGTCCACACAGTGATGGGGTTGTAGGCTCCTGAGCTGAGGATCTCTGGTTGCGGGATGACAGGCAAGGGGTAACTCTCATAGAGGTACGGGGAGATGATCACTGGGGAGAAGAAAAGGGCAGGAAAGAAGATTACAGTCAAAAGAACGCAACAGCCACGCCAAGAAGCTCTACAGCAACTCCTGCAGGACTTCAACAGGAACACGAAGAGGATTACTAGGCCACAGCACTTCCAACCCCACACCCACGTAGTTACCGTATCAATGCGCATATCTGTCCCTGAATGCAGAGCCTGACAGCTGCTCTGAGCTCTGCAGCGCTCTGCAGGCAAGCTAGAGCCTTCACGGTCCCAGTGGATGAGAAAGAACCCACATCTTACTTTCAAACATGCAGAAAAGTCTTTTGCCATTTTATGCATGGGTTATTTACATGTTTTATATTCCTAACTACAAAGTTATGTGTAAATCAAGCCACTTTATAAAGGAACTGAGCTTCGTTACAAGAATATAACAATAATTCTAAGTTTATTTAATAAGTTACTCGTCTTCCATATATAGATGCTTTAGAAAATGAACTTTAGAGAGACGTTTTCCTTGCAGGTTAAGAGCACAAAAAGTTTGGAATTAAAATTTACCTTAAATGATTAAAAGAATATATACTTGTTTAAAAAGAAAAGCAGCTTCTTCTTTAGCTCTTTCATAATAGTATTTGAGGAGTTATATATATTATTTTAAATATGTGCAAACAGATAATAGATATATTTTTTACCTGTGTGTGTGTCTAGCTCGCTGTAATTTGGCTTTTTGGAGGCATTGAAATGCTTCTTGACCAGGAAGGAGCGCGGCATCTTGTAGGCGAGTCAGGCGGTCCGAGTGGCTCCCTGCGCGGATAACGGTCCGACTGAGGACGGTGAGTCCCTACAGCATCGCGGCGGCCGGCGAGGGCCGCTCAGGTGCGGCGGGCGGGAGGGAGCCAGCGCCTCTGAAGTGGCCCAGCTCCTTCACACACTGAACCCGTTTTCGCTGGGAGGGCTTTTTTTTTTTTTTTTTTTTTTAACTCTCTTTTGCAAGAAAGATCCAATCACAGCTGAGAGGTTCAGATTTCAGCTCCTCCCTCTGGGACAGCTGTGAACAGAGGAAGAATCTGTTGTCAGACTAAATTATTCTGGTTCAAAAATGAGCTGTTCTCCGCGATTTCAGTGGAGAGGGAAAAAAAAGTGTTTAAGTATTTTCAAGAGAGGTAATTTTACTTATTTAACTCGACCGGTTGTTCGTGCTTTCTGAGAGCTCGATAAGTCCTGCGAACTGCGATTTCTGTGTGAAGTTGGTCTGGCTTCCAGATGTTGCAGAAAGCAAATACAACGGGACAAAACGTTCCTTAGAGGAAGGGAAGGAGGCACCAGGTCAGACTCTGGTGTTAATGAGAACCTATATTTGGAAGTGGCATTTGGAGAGGTTTTACTTGTAGATTGACCAGATAATTAACTCTTGGCTTTTGGAAAAGGAAGGTCCAGACTTGAAGACAAAAGCTCCTGTGAGTGAGGAGGGGCTGCACAGTGGGGGGGCTTCCCGGGGTCTGTAAAACTCCACGGAGCCCTATGCCATGCATTTCCAATGCTGGATGTGCATTTCATTGTAAGGGCTTCAGGAAAGCCAGAGACTGGCATTTCCTCGTGGAAATTAAGTAATCATGTCACCACATTAGCTATGGTGGCTTCAAAGAGATGGCCATGAAAGACCTGCTTAGTGAACAACTAGAAAACTGCACAGATATTAACGAAGGGGAGCGGGAGATAAACTGTCATTAGGAACAATGGAAAATTCCCTCACAAATACAATTGACAAGAGTTTTTATATTTTCATGTATTTTTATGAAAAAAATGTGTAAGGATCTTTCAAATATTTATCTGCTTTTATTTGGTGCTATTTTCTTCCAAAAAAAAGTCACCCAAATCCTCAGATTCTCACATTTTCTTGGATTTTGTTTAAAAAAAAAATGAAAGGCTACAATTGTAAGTAGTGCTTGCTTAAGGTTTTAAAAACCTACTCAAGTGACGGCAAATAACCTTGATCTTATATGTAGTATTAAATCTAAAAACACTCTAAGGTGGCTTGATTTAAACAGTATAATTTCAACTGTATTTTCAAGCATCTCTGTTTCAGACTTTTCTTCCTGCCTTTTGCTCAAAGAACGAGAAAAGAACCAATTCCCAGGTCCACCACTCTAAACTTGTTTCTAACAGGTGCTGGAAGAAAAAAAAGTGAAAAAGAAAATCACAGTAGTTATGTTAAGACTTGTAGGGGTAAAGTGCATTGTCAAGCTGCATAACTTCTTAATCTTGGATGAGAAACAAGGGGGGTGGCGGGAGATGGCTCAACAGGCTTCATGAGTTAATTGCAAAGGTTTCTCTTTTTTTCCTTCCAAGAGTAACTAATTTTAATATCAACTAGAGGAATCCTTATTTTGAAGGAACTGTTTGTAGGAGACAGGAGAGCACAAATGCACATTAGATTTCTCCTGAAACTGAAAACTGGAGTCTAATTCAGAGTAAGTTTTCTGAACTTGTTTTTTTCTGTCAGGGTTCGTTCACATTCAGGCACCTACAGGAGCCCTCCTTGTCCTTTCCACCCCATTTCCCACAAAAAAAGCTTATCTTGTTTGCTATATAATATAGTTAAAAAAAAAAAACCTAAATTGCCATGTGCTCTTATTTCTTCCTTTCTCTCTGTAGACCCTATCCACAGTAATGTCAGAATATATTTTAGTATTTATTTGCTGATGCAGGGTAACCTGCTAAAAGGAGTATTTGTTTCTAAATTATTATTTTTTTAATTACCAGTAATTCATTATGCTTGAAAAATACTGGAATTGGAGTGTACATGCATGACAGAGCCAAGCCCTCCACCCCTTGAACACAAGGATGCGCCACCCCACCACATTCATGACACATTAGCGCCCTTACTGGAAAGAGTGAATGATGTTGAGAACTGTGCATGAGGCATGTTATTACATAGATCCGCATGGCAACCAGTCACACTCACTACCTGTGTGAGGTCTGCTGTCAAGACTGGGAGAGTCTGCAAGCTGATAGCGTGAGTCAGACCAAACAGGTGCTCTGCTCAGACACAGCAGCGGGCGCTGGCGCCAGAAAAACGTGGTAAAAACGGGAGAAGGGAAGTCAAGTCTCCACGGAGCTTCTTTTAGGGCTTTGCTACAACGGAGGGTTTCCTTGACTCTGCTGGTCTCAGGGGTCTCTATGCAGCCCACCTAGGTCTCTGCATGGGACAGAAATTGTTCCCGAGGCAATGGCACAGGTTTTAAATGTTTCATTTTGGAATCAAATAGCAGGCAATCAATGAAAAAGGAAATGGGCAGAACAAAATCAGGTGGGCTGTACTAATGCAAGGAATTAGTTCTCGGTTTACAAGAAACGGATGTTCCGTGATTAGCATGATTGGAATAGTTATAAAAGGAAACAATGCTTGCCTTGAGACATGGCTGTGTAGCTGCCCAGCCTGGGTGAGGCCGGTGGCCCAGGTAATGTACAAAACTAAGAGCTGCAGAGTCCACCCTGGGGCTCCCGACAGTGGTGGGACAGAGAACAATGAAGAAAGA